>CAICTM010000482.1:0-64166 GCA_903772945.1 Seminavis robusta | reverse complement strand
TGTCCTGGCCACCTGGGTGGTTTGGAAAATCAACAGGGACCGAGAACTGTTGGCCATTGGCAGTCCCTTTCTCCTTTTGGCCATTGGCAATCCCTTTCTCCTCCTTGTTGGGTTCCTTGCTGGCATTCATCTTGCTTGTTTTGTGGGTTGAAACAACAAATTGTTAGCACGAATCTTTTCAAGTTTTTGTGGAGGGGGAAGCTGGTCAACACCTCTACAAATACCACTGCACCAGCTCTGCACCACAGATGAATCGAATCGAATCATGGCAGCGAGCCAGCTGGCCCACTAGGTAATTTTACTGTGCCAAGAATACAGGCACAACAGGTAAAATGTGTTTGTATAAAAACTATTATTTACCGAGACTACCTGAACTCCAAAGTGTGTTCCAGTTTGTGAGCTCTTGGTGGCCTTAATTAAAAGGACCAACGGTTAAGGTGTACCAGGTAACTTATTTTGCCGTGCCAAGAATGCAGGCACACCAGGTAAAATTTGCCTTGCAAAGCTGCTCAGGCCGACTCCTAAAACTTTAAAAAACCGTAGCGGTACTAATCTAGCTAACTAGTACCGTAGTGACCAAAGCAACAGCGACATCATGAAACGTGGTTGTCTGCGAGGATGCGAGGATGGGTCAACCGGGGCATATGTACAACATTCACATATTCCAGGAACATCTTCGTGCTCGAAAGGGCGTGTGTGCGAACTATTCGAGCTGAAAGCGAAGCGAAGTCATTTCGAAGTCACAAGGAAGGGGGGAAAAGATCGATGAATCATTCGATCAAGCACATTTCGAGACCTTGTTGTCGTCGAGGTCTGTATTGACACCTCGCTCCAACAAGTCAACTCACCGTACTAGCTAGAGCTAAGCTTGAACCATGGGTGTTACAAAGGTACGTGTGGTGAAGCCGCATTGGAGGCCATACGATAGGACTATCAGGGCCAGATAGCTAGTCAGACTCAACTAATCTCGCTTTCCTGTCCCTCCCTTACTTTTACAGGAAACGATTCGTGAGGGCGATGGAGAGAACTTTCCAAAGAAGGGCAACAAGCTCCAGATGCATTACAAGTAAGATGGTGCTTGGCATGATAATCATAATGAATCTGCATTGTGACAAGGAGGATTTCCTGGTCAAGGATTGATGGGAAGAGCTCATTTGCGGATCTTGTTGACCTTTTTCTCCATCCATCCACAGAGGCACCTTGGCATCCAACGGAACCCAATTCGATTCCAGTTATGACAGAGGCACCCCTTTCTCCTTTAAGATTGGAAAGGGAGAGGTCATTCAGGGATGGGATGAAGGTATGGTTTGTCTGTATGGGGCCAGATCCCACAGAGCTCAGAGGGCTGTCCGTACAGCATGTTCCGATTTTGGGGTATCCTCACAGAACAATTGTTTTTGCTTTTGTTCTTTGTTGGCGGGCGCCAAACCAACCAACCAACCAACCACACTACTATCCACCACCACTACTACAATACACAGGTGTGATTCAAATGAGTTTGGGAGAAAAGGCAAAACTGAACATTTCCTCTGATTTCGGCTATGGGGCAGAGGGAGCCGGTGGTGTCATTCCCCCCAACGCTGACCTGGTTTTCGTGGTAGAGCTGCTGGCTATTGGGGATAAGCAAGCCAATATCCCAAAAGAAGGTGGCTGCTGCGTCATTCTCTAGTAGCTAGTCGTAGTAGACTCGATCAAACCAAACCAAACAAAAACACCAGCAATCAACAAATCAGTCAAGGGTGCAGTTTTTACGTGTCATGTCATGTGGTGTTGTTAATACATGTAAATGTACATGTTGATTGTCTTCAAGGTCATTCATTCGGTGATCATGAAAACTAATGTTGGGTGGGGAAACGCTGCTGGGTTGTGTTGTGATCCAAGTGGAAAGGAAGGCACCATGATACAGTGAAGAAGAATTGGCCAATCCACTTCTTTGTTTAAAAATGTTACTGTAGCACCGGTTTTCACTCGACAAAAGGCATGGTGAATTGGATGCGTGTGCCTCAGTATGCGTTCTTTATTACTGGCCATGAGAAACAATCCTTGTCTACTTCGGTTATTCTTGGGGGTTCTGAATAGAATCCAATTCTGTTGCATCAAGCGACGGAAATGGAAAGTCCTTTTAGCAGGATGGCCGCTTCTTGGCAAATCTAACTACAGTACTGGTACCGGTTAGGATTTTTGCCTAGTCTATCTATAGCTAGCTAGGAATCGCCAAGCTAGGTCAGACGCTCGGAAAGTCCTCAACAATCTACCCCGGCCGCGGCTTCTCATGGTCGTACGGTACGGTACCAGTTGGTACCGTACCCGTACGACAAAGAGAATATGAAGGGATCTAGCTAGCTAGTACGGTAGAGAGGAGAGCTGCAGCGAAAAGGCCGTGGTGCTGATGGTAAATTAAAAGTTTTGCCTCATTCCTGGCTCGGCAAAAATACTGGAATGGACACAATAAAAGATGGCGGCTGGCACTGTTGGCAATGGCAGCAGTTGTTGGGTGCATTTATTTATCCTCTACCAGTAGCTGCTGGATTCGATTCGATTCCGACTGTGCCGTCGTTATCCACACATTCTTACTGCACAGTTTGAACCGCTCTGTCCGGCCCAGACCCTATCCATACCGACAGGCCACAGGACTGGGTTCATGTGAGTTTATTCAGGGAGGAAAGCTGCAGTGTTGCTTCTTGGATGGCTCTGTTTGGGAGGGGTGCGAGCAGTGCTACTAGTACCGGTACCAGGTACCTGGACCGTCCGACCGTTTTCACTCAGGCTTTAAAAACTGCCACGACTAGTTATCGTTTTTAAGGAGTGTGTTATAGTGTCTGAGTATGTACAATTTCAGACACCTCACTAAAATTACATAGTGACGCAGAAATGAAATAAGTCCTGGGATTAATAAGCGCGATACGAACTTAAATTGACTCACGCACTTAAAGTGCACCCTTTAAGTTGGATTTAAACGAGTGCACTTCAAAGGATAGTTTGAGATGTGTTTTGAAAAACCTTTAAATAGTTGTTTCGGTCAGCGCGTGCGCGTTACTTGTCAGTCCTGGAGAAGCCACCGCTAGTCTACGCTTTCGCAACCAGGGCGACCCGCAAAGTGACACGAATGGATGATGTAACCATTTACCGGAGAGTCATAATGTCTAAAAGGTTTACCAACAAACAGCTACTTTCCCCAAGAGTCATGGGTAAACAGCATGTAAACTCATGAGTAAACTATTAAATGGTTGTTTCCCCATGACTCATGGGGAAACAAGCTGTTTACGCATGAGGTCATAGTTTCCCCACGAGCCGTTAAATCTCACTAGGAAAAACACACTGTCCCACGAAATCGTTGTTTACTCATGAGGTAACAGTAAAAATCTTGTTTACTCATGAGGAAACAATATAATATGCTTGTTTCCTCATGAGTAAAAAGTAAAAACCTTGTTTGCTCATGAGTAAACAAGTAACAAGTATTCAACTGTTTACTCTCATGAGTAAACTAAAGCGGTGCGTAAACTAGCTAGCTAGGAAACTTTTGGTAAACAGTTACACTGGTTAGTCCCATTTCCGGGTCGCCCACAGTACTGTACCGGTACCGCGTGCCTGCATTCTGCATTCCCAGTTGAATGAGCTGTTGACTGTTCATTGGCCACACAAAAAGGTATCGTTGCCTCAAGGGACAAACACCAAGAACTCACCTGGCTGCGTGTACGACTGTAGACGCTACAACCAGCAGCTTTCAGCTTCCCACAAAGTCTCACCAAAAGCTCCACAGAAACTTTATCACTCGCGACAAAGAGGAGAACACAAAGATTCGTTCTGACAAATACTTCAACCCACAAAACAAGCAAGCAACAAATCAACAAACATGAACAGCAGCAAGGAATGCAACGGGGAGAATAATGGGAATGCCAATGGCCAACAGTTCTCGGTCCCTGTGGATTTTCCAAACCACCCAGGTGGCCAGGACACCTTGAATGGGGCTCGTGATCACTCACACAAAGACTTTCTCTTTTTGACAGCCCACATTGGATTGGACCTTGATGGACATATCACCCAGGCAGCCAAAAGCAGAGGGATCACTCTCCCTCAGCGAGGACCAGCCTACAATGAAATCTATGCTGCTCTTCGCCACATTATTCAAGAACACCCAGAACAAGTGATGATCTATCGGGCTTGGTGTCTCTTCTTGACCGTCCTTTTTCCTACTGTCAACATTGCCTTCATCATGACAGGCAGTCCTGTATGGGCAGTTACATGGGGACTTGTCGTTGTGTCATATGCCTTCAACATCTTTCACATGCGCAATCACCGGGGTGGCAAAGTCTATGGAATTGGCTGGTTGGATCAACTGACGGAGCCAATCTATGACTTTATGGATCGCACCTATGCTATACGACCAGAAAATTGGAGAAAAAATCACAATGAAAGCCATCATTTGCTCACCAATGATCCAGCCAGTGACCATGACATTTATTCGACTGTTGGAGTAGGATTTAGACTGCATCCGGATCTCCCTCACAGCCCAATTCACCGTTTCCAACCACTCTATATTCCACTTCTACTATCTCTCAATGGCATTTCCTTTCCCTTTGACAATATACTGAAACATGGAGGACATCCAGTGTACTTTACGATTTACTGGCTGACTATGTTGATTCTGCCAATCTATTTCAATGGCTTGGATGCACTCAAAACAATCCTTACAATTTTGATGGTTGTTGGATTTCTCATTTCATATCTCTTTCAAGTCTCCCACAATCACAGTGATCTGGCATCATTTTGTGATACGACAAAGAGACCCCTTGTTGACTCTCTGGGTCGTCCAAAGAACATTGATGCCTTTATGCAGTTGCAAATGAATGAATCCATGAGTTGGGGTGGGTATCTCAGTTGCCTCTTGTTTGGTGGCATCAACTATCAAATTGAGCACCATGTGGCCCCATGTGTACCCTCTCCCCTGCTTTATCACTACCTGTCTCCTGTTCTGCGTGAAATGGCACAACGCCGTGGTTGGAGTTATGTCTCTGAACCTAGCTTTGTATGTGCAGTGGTTACCTATCACAAACACCTTTTTGAATTGAGCTTGCCCCCATCATCAAAGAAGTGGGAATAAGCGTGGGAAAATGAGGTGACCTCTCCACAAGCTGCCAAGCCGAGAGAGAGTATCGGCATGCCGACGAAAACACCTACACAGCCCACATAGATGCGCTCTCCTGGTCTTGTACACGTACCGGTAGTGCTACACCGTCGAAAGACCAGCATCGAGCCGACTATGTAGCCTCATAGAAGTTACATTTTTATTGGTATTTTTATAGTTTATTTGCATACATTCGATAGCGTTTGACATCGATACAGCGATACCAGAGGCGGTGAGATCTAGCCGACAGTTATCAGCTTGTTTCCAGGAATAGTCCACAAGATAGCACCTTGCAGCCGGGAAAAAGAAGTAGTAGTATGTACAGTACAAGGGATCTCTAAAGAAAGATGCCTCAACCACGCGAGTATTGGCGCCCCTTGCGACGGTGAACCCGTGTCTTTTTGCGACCCTTCCTCTTGGGAGCGGCTTTTCGACTCTTGTAGCTAGCAGGATGCACTAGCTCTCCCACGCTTTGGACGACCATCTCGGACTCTTCGGTAGCGTTACGCCACTGCCAGCCATCATGACGAAACTCGTTGATATTTCTGTCTGCGTTGGCTTGGATTTCTGCAAAGCTGTTCCACATGAGCTTTCGGTCACAGGCAGGATAGTCTCTGTGGTGCCTAATCTCTATGCCTGTAACAGTATGTTCAAACTGCACACACGGATGCCGGTCTTCGGCTTGCATGGCAGCTTCTCCCTCCCGCGCTTCCTTCTTGTTGTACTTCAAGGTTTCTTCAAACCGTGTGGAGGCATCAATAAGCCCCGCGTGTTTCCTCGCCTTGCTCCGATCCATGTCCATGTCCTCGTCATCGCTAACGCACGATTCCGAGTCGGACGTAGAGTCCGATCGAGGTATGGACTCGTCGTCTTCGAGTAACCTGCTTCGGCGTCCCATTGTTGCCATGGCTATCCTCCAACTGTACTAACCTTACTTCTAGAGTTACAGCGTCACGAATCTGAATCGACCTGTCCACGACTGTTGCTGCTTTAGCTCCCACTCGTCCTTGGCCTCATTATTTGTTTGCTGTTGTTGCTTGGTGTGTTTGCTTGTGCTTTCCCACACGATCGAACGAACGATTGGTGGTGGCTACAGCACCAGGTGGAGGTACGATCGCGACAGCTCAGCCTGATGACGACGCAATTCGTCGGGCTTAATGAGCCTTCCATGCCTCTTCTGAAAAGCCAATTAGCGTCGCACTTCTAAATACCAAATTGATCCTGGTCATCTATGTCAACAATGACTCCAAAATATCCTCAACCCTTTTACACTTGTCAAGGTTAAGGCTTACGACGTACTGTCGTTTCAATGTGTCCTGAAGCAATGCGCTTCACTTTGCGGTGGTACTAGTACCAATTCCGGTGGCACAGTGCCTATTCTACGGTATGCCCTACTGGTACTAGTACTTGTACCGCAGCTAGATATTGACGAAACCTTAAAGGTTTTCTATATATGCATATGGAATGATCTATTCTAAGTGTGCACTCGTCACAAAACTGTCAATATTGCTGTCCTCCAACACGTCCTGTCTGCGCTTTCTAACTATCCGCAAAGCGGGTCAAGGAGTGTCCGTTTTTGGATCCACGCAACCTAGCCCTCAAAGCGTTGATCCTCCCCAGATGCTTCTTTGGGATGTTGCCCTTCTTCTTCTTTTTCCTGTTCTTTTTCTTGTTGGCTCCAGGCCCTCGCTGCCGTCGGTGACTACGACAGTGTTGTCGGTACGTCTCTGGGTGGACAAGCTCTCCGTTGACACCAATAAAGACGTCTTCCTCCGTTGCCTTTCGCCAATCACGATTATCCGCTTCAAACTCCAAGGAGTTGCGCCAACCATTGGCTTGAATTTCGTCCAGACTCGTCCAAAGCTGTTCTTGGACATTCTGAGGATAGTCTCGATGTGACGGGATGTCGACAACCGTCACATAAGGGAGAAACTGGATCTTCTTCTTCCTCCTGGAACGCTTTGAAGAAATGAGTAATAGCTCCTGGTGCATTGTCGAAAAATCCAATAGCGACGGCATTGGTTCCAGATGGAGCACACTTGTAGAAATGACGCGCATGTCTTGTCCTGACGACGGTGACACAGGGTAATAATCGTAGTAATCGTTGTGGTCCATCTTCTTTTCTTCTTCGTCTTTGTGTTTGAAGCAACTAGATCTTCCAGTGCTCTTGGTTGACACGACCTCAGAGGACACGTCTTCGACCTGGAAAAAGATTCCGAGTGTACGAAGCAGCCTAGCTCGAATCTCAGCTTCGTCGCGACGGATGAGCTTTTGGGGGCTCGAGGACGGGGAAGCGTGGACATCCGCTAGAGACGTCATCTTGGTGGTCGAGAGGGAAAGTAAAAGAAAGTTATCAAGTCAAAGCAATTGGTTTGGTTTCCTTTTGTTTTTAAAGCTTCAATGCAACAGCAAGCAAACGAACCATTGATTTTGTGAGGTGGCTCACTTTTCTCCTCTCTTCCAACCAGTCTTCCGCTCCCTAAACGGCAAATTGGAACAGGCGTTATCATGGGGAAGATTTTCCCTAAATTTCCTTGTAACGCTTGCCTGAAGGAAGACGAGCTTGCTCTCAGGAACAAGCATTCTTGACGATGAAGTTGCAAGTTTGCCTTGCGCTCGGGAGCAACAAACCAACAGGAAACAGGCAGTCGGAGTGAGGATTATCACTGCTGCATGCATATGTGGGCCCACGTCCAACCCTGCCAGATTTGATCCTAGAAAGCAAGTCAAAGGGACTCCAGCTGAGACCTGGACCGTCCGACGGTTTTCCCTTCTCAGCCTTTGGAAACTGACACGACTGACTCAAATCCTTTGGTTCTTGCTAAGGGAATGTTGAAGATTTAATAATTATTAATTTTAATTAAAAGGGAATGTTAGGGACTACGGATTCGATTCTGAGGTCCAGAAGCGGATTTCCGAGGTCCGGAAGCAGAATGGTACTCTGGAGCTACTGTGGCTAGTACGGCACTGGTAAACTGTACGGTGCTGTGCCTGGTACTGGTACGCTGGACCCGAGCCACCAAACAAGAAGCCAGCAGCACCGACAAAACAAGCCGTAGGTAGGCTGTACCAAAGGGAAGGTCATTTGATGTCATCGTGGTGCCAGTAACCCCTTCCGAATGACCCTTGAAAAGGCGTTCGCGTCAAATAAATGTCAAAGCAGGCAAGCTTCCCCGAAGGATGAGAAGCCATGCAGGGCCATCAAACAGTAAAAGTGGTCACAGAGCCGAGTTCAGAAAGCTGTTCAGAACCACCACACAATCACAAATCACAAACATCCAAACTCAGAACACAACAACAAACACACACTTGTACAGTAGCTTTACAGGAAAGTAGACGAGCAAAACCATGTCGAAAGCAGCCATTGAAGACCGCCAAGCAAACAGAGCCCGACCTCAGGAGAGTTTGGTGGGAGGATTTGAAGATACCGGACGAGAAGTGGTGAAGAAGACCTACAAGAGTGGGAAGGCTGCCGAGAAGCCCGATTTCTTCATGGGTGGATGTGATCCCACGGTACCCACAGGGCCCAAGCGAAAGCTTCGTACTAGTTGGATGGCAGGTGCTCCCGCTCAAAAGGAAGAACCACCTCCCGTTCCGAAATCCACCAAAAAATGGAGTCCACCTGGCAAAAAGCTCCCGACCAAGGCAGCGACACATGATGGAACCACTGCCTCGACGACGACGACGACTGGCGCAGCAGCCAGAAAGGCAAGAAAGCCGTTCAAGCCAACTATTAAGGAAGAAAAAGAAGAGGAAGAAGAGACCAAGACAGAATCCACTCCCAAAGAAAGCGAGAAACCAAAGCCAGCCCCAAAATCAGCTCCAGCAGCAGCCGAAGAGGAAAAGAAGTCGGAAGCGACTGAGCAACCACCACCAAAGGCTAAGAAACCAGGAAAAGTTAGAATTCCCACAACAGCTCCTCGATCTGTTACTCCTCCTCCTGGTGGTGCCAAACCTCGTTGGCAAAAGCCACCCCAAAAGAAAGAAGAGGAAGACACCACCACAAACAAGGGAGCATTTCAAGCCAAACTGGGATCCCCCGTCAAAGCTGCCAAAAAGAAGGTGACAATCCCAGGCGTCCAAAAAGAAGAAGCGACTCCTGCTAAATCACCAACAACACCTACCACCAAAAGGGCCTCGTGGAAACCAGTCCCAAAGGAAGAGCCTCCGCTCAAATCACCGACGACGCCCACCAACAAACGGCCATCATGGAAACCAGCAGCAGCAGTCAACAACAACGTCGATTCCAATGCTCCTGCTGATTCCAATGGCAACTGTGCAGCCTGTGCCCAAAAAGATGAGTTGATCCAAAAGCAAGCAGAAGAAATCGAAAAGCTCAAATCCGAAAAGGGACAACTGGCAAAAGAGGTCAAAAAGATCAAGGGGTCTCAGAAAATGAACAAAGAACTCAAGGATGAAATCTTTGAACTCAAACAGCAAGTCTCCAAACAAGGTCAGCAAGATCAGAATAGCAAAGGCTTTCACAAGTTGGAGAACAAGCTCAACACGCTCAAAATGATCATGGACAAAAATATTGACACTAGCAACTTGGAGGAACTCAAGGATCACCTGCAAATGCTGGAAATGATCCTGAACCAAGATCTGAAAAAGCAAGGAATGAGGAATATTTGGGCGTAGCAGCAGCAAACAAGCACAAATCAGTCAAAAGCTGCACCGTTGGCGGGGAGCGGTTATTCATAGTAAGAGACTTGACGCAACAAGCCTGGTTGGGCTGACAAGAAGAAAGCGAACCAGTCTATTGGCAGTAGTCAGCATGCTACACCTTTATGTCTACGCGAGGGGGGTCCACCTTGCAACCTGTAACTCTATCTACATGTACATTGCTTGCTTGCTTGATATGTCATACCAGTGGTACATGTACCATAAGAGCTACAGAGGAAGATCTCCTCGAGCTGTGTGCTTAGACGGCTTCTGGTGCCCGGCCGCTGCCCGTAGCAAACTTTCCTCCTGCCACGAGATCCGTTCCCCTCTCAACAGCTAATTCGATGTGAACTCTTCACACACAGGATGAAGACTTCTACGAAATTTGTAGTAGTCATATACCCCCCGCAAAGAAGAAGAGAAGGGGAAGGATGGGTCTAGCTAAGCTATAAACGACAATGTCATGGCGAACTGGGAAAGTACCTTTACCCATGCGCTCTGCTTTCCTCTTGGGGTGCTATGAACAGCCCCCCCTGAGAATCTCGGCCAACCACAAGCATCCCTATGGCTAAATGGGTCAACCATACCTTAGGTCGTCATTTTTTCTAGCCAGCAAGCTAGCTAGCTTGTGAACGTGTCCTACGCTTTTTTGCTGCTGATCCCAACATCCCAACCTCGCGGTTTGGTTTGAGTGAGGTCGACTCACGAGCCTCTCAACTCATGATAACGGTCGGATCCCTTGGAGGCAAAGTTCTCACATTTTCAGTGAAACATCTCCTGTCAGAACATCCACAAGCAACCGCAGCCAACCAGCGCAAACACAAAGATGAGGCAAGGCGGGATGAGATGAAGTCTGAACCATAAAAACACAGCAGCGCCAATAGAGTAGAATATACAACAATGACCGCGTCGTCCTACAAGCCTACAAGCACAACTGTGCCAAGATCCGATCGCGTTCTGCAATTGAATTCGACCGTGGTTTCTGGATTTGCGGGAGCCAAGAGCAGTACGTTTCCAATGCAAGTGCTAGGTTTGGACGTAGACTGTCTATACACGACGCAACATTCGAATCACTCTGGTTATGATCATGTCTCCAAAGCCGACTTTGCCAACGCAACCCTCAAGAATCTGTTTGAAGGATTGTCGAAAAACGACTTGCTCCAAAACCGATACGACTACTTCTTCACTGGCTTTGTCTCTGATGAAGAGTTTCTCCAGTATATGATAGAAATGTACAAGAAGCTCAAGGCGGAAAATCCTAATATTTTGTGGTTTTGCGATACGGTGATCGGCGACAAGAACAAACACACGGGAGAAGACATCTATTATTGTCCCAAGGAATTGGTTCCCTTGTACAGAGACTGCGTTCTCCAGTACGCAAACGTGATCACTCCCAATCAATTGGAGCTTGAGCTTTTGGCACAAACATCCATTCGGACCCGCCAGGAGGCCCTCGACGCCATGCGCCACCTTCACGAAGCCCATTCGGGGCTCTCTGTCATTATTTTGACCTCTGTCGACACGGAGTTTGGTTCCGAAATGCTGGTATCCTCCTCAAACCACGATGCGAACCAGGCGTTGACAATCCACTATCACCAAGCCTCCTTTGAAGAACAACCTTTTCACTTCACAGGGACCGGCGACTGCATGATGGGATTGCTGATTGGCAATCTCCATAACAACGACCTGCAAGTGGCGTGTGCCAACGCGTTGTCCTCGATGCAAGCCATCCTCCAAAACTCCGTCAAGGCCATCCAAGATGGCTGCAACCCTTTTGGAGAATTGAAGATTGTTCAGTCGATGGCAGAAATCACGAATCCGCCTCGGACGCACCAAGTGGTTCCGCTCTGACCGCTCCAGACAGTCTTTGCTGACTGAGTTCCTTTCTTTAGAAAGCTAAAGCTGCAACTGTGAGCTACAATGTAGTGGATTGATTCAATTTTTTTAAAAGTTATCTCCTTCACACGAGCACATTCTTCTTTCATTATCTCTTTCAAATGAATCAGTACTTCGATCCTTCTGTGGAATGGAATATAGTTTCCGCCCATGATCGATTACGATTGCACAAGTGAGTTCAATAGACCGAAGATGGCCAGAGGCAGCCGCATTCAATCGTGGGTGCTTTCTGGGGACAACATCGGGCTACTACCGTAAGGGGGGATTATGGAGTGCATAGGAGGGGAAATTGAGGACTTTGAAGAATGGCTGGAGTGCGAGCCAGGGAGCCAACGTTGGAGCGGGGCCAACTGAAGGGAGAGAGGAACGGAGGGCAAGGGCAAGAGAGTTGGGAATGAGTGAAAGGGCAAAGGCTGGCGATAGGGGGCCAGGGAACCACGATCACCCCAACGCTGGGAAATCATACACAGTGTAGTAGTAGCATAGGCCACGTTTCCACGGTCCTTCTCGCGCTGCAGAGCTTTCATCCAATACGCAATGCATTGACCGCAGGCACAGACTGAAGGCCAACAGTTGGCAACCAACCAGTAGCAAGGATGAATACTTCATCACACGAGCGTACGACACATTACTCAACATACTTATTTATTTCCGTAGCTTAATCTTCTGTATGCACTCGATTCATCCTTGCCTCTCCTGCCAATCTGGAACTTTCAGTCTACGATTATGCATATTACATGTATGTTGTTCTCTCTGTTTCTTTGTCATTCCACTTGCTTCCTTTGCGAATCTCGCATCGTTTATCGTTTAGCTTCGCCAGTCATTGGGTACTTGCTAGTGTCCTCGTCCTGCACCTGCACAAGAGTGGCCATGGGCGCAACCGCTGCAGCATGATTCGATTTGGCCAGGTCGGCGACTGCCGGATTTCCTCCGTCCAAGCTCTTCTCGACGACTGAGGAAATGTTCTTCGAGAACCGGGTCTTTGATAACCGCCTGAAACAGCTCATCAAACTGTTCGTCAGCACCAAAGTCTTTTCGACGATACACTGGAATCTCTCCTCGTGCTGAGTTGCGGACGAATGCAACACAAAAACGAACCCACGCAATCACCTTCATCGAGTTGGATGTTGCGGCATGTTGTCGAAACTCAATGGTCGCTTGGCGCTTTGTCACCAGATTCTGCAGGTTGAGTTTGTAATACCTTCCCTCGGGGTTCATTTTCTCGCACAACTGTTCCACAGTTGTACAGGATTCAATGGCGCGATGGCGTCCCCCGTTGAGCTGTGCCAGTGTACCGCAAGGGTTCCTGATGGACGCCTTGCAACTCATACAGTAACTATTGCTTGCCGAGCCTCTTGTTCGACGACTTGGCGCCATCAGAGCATCGATCCCATCTTCGTATTTGACAAAGTTCTGGCATATCTTTTTTAGTTTTGGAAGCTTGTATCCCGCCACTGAGACATGGACGTGGAAGCCCATGCTCTTGTTGACCGAGATGCTGACCGACTTCGAGGCACTCAGCGCTTTCAGAACGTTGTAGCATTCTTCAAGACCTTCTTCTCCAAGGAGAATTGGAGATACCAACTCGAACTTGCTGCAAGCAGGGGCATTTCGGTTGCATGCAATGCTTCCATCACGAACCAACTTCCAAGTGGGTACAGGCTTATGCGCTTCTTCGTACGATCGAACAACCGCCACTTCCGTTGCCGTACGTCTCTGAATGACATTGGCAATGGCGCCTCGGCTTGCACCGTTGCCATCACTTAATTCCAACTCAACCCCAAATGTCAAGCGGTTGGAGACAGGGACAATGGTATGTCGCCCTGTCGTTCGGTTCTTCGATTTCAATGCCATTGATGATAAGGGTTGCTCCTGATTCTTGCTAAATGATATGTAGTGAAGTTCCTCGGCTGTGGTTCCATTCTTTGCTACGATTCTGACGACCATAAACTTCTCGCCAAGCGTTTCCTGTTCCGTCTTGAATCTATAAAACCAATCCGAACTGTGTCGGTCTGAGAATCGACGAGGAGTGCAGCAGATGGCTAGCGGCGACGAACGAAGCAATCCATGCTCGTGAAACTCAACTTGGTTGATCAATTTGATGTCTTTGGGCACGACGTCAACGTATAGACACCAGGAACGGTGCCCGCGAGCTGAAGCTTGAGGAAAGCACCGATGCCCAACGAGAAAGCTGACGTGATGCTTCGTCTCTGTCATCGCGATAGAAAGATCTGGATGAACCCAAATCAAAAGATATGAGTATGATACAAGGCACAGCCTGACACGGAATGATTATTACGATTGTGGGTTGTACATGTTTATCAGCTACCGTACCTGGTACAGTACATTCTTGTTTCAGCGATGGTGACGACGTGAGATTTTTGAGGGAACGAAACGGTTTGCGTGAAAATGGTTTTGCTTTGTCGTGGTCGGACTGGACTCTTTTTGCGAATACGGTAGCACGAGATGTGTCGACTGTCGTGCATGGATGGGAATACCTGGTAGATACCGTACCGCATGACAAAGAGTTGTCCCAGAGGTACCTAGGTGCGGTTTTGCCTCGATACACCCCCGATCACACAGCATCCCAGAAGTCGGTTGGAGTGCAGTGGTTGGATTGCAAGTGGTGGTATGAGAGTTCAGCCAGAGACGTGTCGCCAGTCGCCAGAGGAGTGTGAGAAGTTCGTCTCCAATCTAAAGGCTGGTTTGCAACGTGTATATGACTGCTGCTCTTCTACCGTCCGCGTATGCTTCTATGTGTCTATGCACTAGCTACAAGGCATGAAGACGCGACTCTCCCCATCTCCTCACTGCATGCTCGACTGTCGACCTCGATACTTCCTCGATCCACTTGCCTTCGCGAAGTCAAAGTTTTGCGGCAAGCCGCGGTTGCTTACTGCTTACTGGACACTGGACCTCTGTGGAAACGTCATTCGTGGAAATTTACTTAGAAGACGATACACCAAGAAAGTAGACGATCCGAGTGATTTAAGAGAGACGATCACCATCCTCTCATAAAAAAAGGAGAAGATTTATGTACTACTAGTACGGTAGTAGGAAAGCTATGATCCAGTATTCCTGTTAGATCCATCTGCAGACAATATGGAACCAGGGAGATAATGTAAAACAAACTATTGAGTATTTGATTTTATACATGTGAAGTAAAAAATGAACTTCAGCCCTAATCTTACCCCATCTCATCAGTTGAAGCTGTCTGTCTGGTTGAATCGAATCGTGCGAAGCGTACGGTACAGTCGTACGATGGTACGATGGTGCTGGTACGTACTACCATCGTCCAGGTCACGTTGTGGGTCACCCAGTAATCTGTACACTACCGTATCGTACCGTACCTACATACTATGGGTAGCTACTAGTAGCTAGTAGTACTGTAATGCTAGTAGAGCGAGCCCAAGATCCCAAGAGCCACGGGACAGTACGACTGTACATGTACACAGTACTGGTATTAATACTAGCTAGCTGTTTTAATAGAGTACACAATACAAGACCCCTGGAACCTTGTGGGCCTTGCTTTCTTGTTCGTGAGGTCTCCTCACGATTTAAACATAGAAGGGGGTCTGGGGGTGGCTCGTGCAATTTACTTTGGCTCTTTTGAATAGGGGCAAAGAGTACAAAAGCTGATTCTGCAATTATGAGGTCAAGTTGAAGCGACTTCAGTGTGTTAAAGCATGCACTAGTAATTAGTAGGTATTGAGTGAAAAGAAATCCTTGTCACACTTTAAACCATCACTTTTGGGGATGGTTTGAGGAGTAAAAAGTCTTAATACTCTCTATGAACAGCACTAGGTGATTTAACGACATGCTCATCAGGAGAAACGCTAAGACATTTTATGCAAACCTTCATGCTTGCTGCTTTCCCTGGCTCGCGCAGCTTTCAGCTCTTGTGGTCAACCAACAATTATAGTGACCAGTACCGGTACCAATAACACAATAGCAACACAATTGCAGAATGGCATCGATCAACAGCCTCCATCGATCCATCGCTACTGCTACTATCAAGTGTTTTATTGGTTATGCCTTCTCTCCCTCATTGAATACCAATGATAAACAGGAGATAAATCTAATGCACTAAGCTTGACCAACAAGAGTACTCGTGGTGTTGAATCAGAATCGATAGATCGAACGGCTGGTATGGAGAGAGGTAAGCCTGCCTACATGTGTTATCAAGGGTATTATTGAAGGTGTATCTATGTTTTGTAACGTACACCTAGCTAGCAACTGATAGTACGATAGTGCTAGCTATCGGTAGCTCTAGCTAGCTGACAATGTAACATACCGACAGTAACGATAGCTAGTCGTGAAGTCCCAGACAAAAGGTCAAAGCTGGAGCTGTGGGAGCTGCCAAACTGTGACAAAAGTTCCCAAGCTGGGACAAAAGCTTCAAGCTGGGAGCTGCCAAACTGGGACAAAAGCTCCAAAAAATCCAAAATCACAATGGTAGGGGTTGCCCACTGGCTGAGCCACAGAGGTAGTGATTGCTCATAGATTCGATTCCAATTGTGCCAATAGTTTTCCACACACACCAAAGGCTCTTTTGCAACACTGAATCTCTCTCATTGAATTCCTATGAAAAATATGAGAGATATACTCGCTTGGACGACAAGAGTGGTAGGTACCAGTAAGTGAAATCCCAGATTTGTTGTAAATCCCAGCCAAAAGCTCGAAGCGGGGCCAAAAGCTCGAAGCTGGGTGCTGCCAAGCTGGGCCAAAAACTCCAAACTGGGCCAAAAGCTTCAAGTTGGAAGCTGTCAAACTGGGCCAAAAGCTCCAAGCTGGGAGCTGCCAACAAGCTGGGCCAGAAGCTTCACGCTGGGAGCTGCCAAACTGGGCCAAAAGCTCCAAGCTGGGCCGTAGTAGTAGCGGTAGTTGTGGTAGCAGTGGCAATAGTAGTGGTAGTGCCAAGTAGCATTCACAGCGCTAGTGGTAGCAATGCGGTGGCATTGTTCGTTGCCTAGCTGCTTGTCACAAATTCATTATGGTATTGGTTGCCAAGCTGGTTGAATTGATCGGCAGTTGATTATTTGCTAGTACAGTATCGCTCAAACACCGTGAGGGTTTGTTGTTGTTACTATTGCTAGTATTTCGGTGGTCGCTCAGATGAACAGCACTGTTTTTGGTCATCGCGCTGTCATGGCCGATATCCAGTTGGTTGTTGTTGCTGTTGCTGTTGCTGATTGATTGTTGGCCGCTCAAACGCCGCTGGTGAATGGTGCTATTGCTGGATGTGAGGACAGGGTGTCGTGTAAGAGACATTCCAGGTCAGTTGGAGTGCATTTGGCTTTCGCCTCAAAAATTCCCAATGTTTCGAACTGATTCACATACACTACAGTCTCTTTTCCCACGACTTTGTTTGAAACACCATTGGTACGATTCCCGGCCTGGTTGTCATGATCACGGAGCATGACAGGCGGTACTTCATTCCTTGGTGCTGTCTCTTTTCCCACTGCTTTGTTCAAAACACCATTGGTACGATTCCCAGCCTGGTTGTCATGATCACAGAGCATGACAGGCGGTACTTCATTCCTTGGTGCTTTTCATGCTGGGAATTTTGACGGTGCCGACGCTTTGGGAGATGGTGTTGGTGTTGGTGCTTCTGGCGGACCTTCTTGTTCTTCTTGGATGCCATTATTTCTGGTCTCGGCTCGTAATAATTTCACTGGGAATGGTATTGGAATAGCTGGCTGGTATTGTGAACTGATTCAATTCTATTTTATGCTCGAGCTTGTCTACCACCAATGCCAGCCTTCTATGGGCTGGAAACTCGAGCCAGCTGAAGCATTGCCAGTAAAGCACTCCTGATGGCCAGCGGTGCGTGAATAGATCAGGTCTGGCTTCAGGCCAACCTTCCTGCCCTAAATTCTCTTGGATAGGTTGTGATTATTTGTGATCTCTTGAAAATTTCCTTTCCTCTCGCTCTCTCATAACACAAACTCAACAACCATTGTGGATCTTCGCTCCTGCGCGTCTTTAGATCCTCTTTTTCTCTTTTCCTCTTCACCTCTGCTTCATCGGGTCGATACCAATGACCACTAGGACGATATTGAAGCGCTTTCTGCTGCTGCTGCTAACGTGCCAAAGTTTCTTGCTAAGGGTTGAGCCACGCTCACGTTTCATTCTTTTAATAATGCGTCCCTCACCTGTGCCGATGGCAGCCACTTTGGCGTTTACGTGGAAGAGGATCCCAAGATCCCTCTTGGCATGAGCCAGAACCACATTTTGGTGCTCATGGGAGGCGGATCTTGTGCAAATCCCGAAGATTGCCGTAAGATTACAACGAACGTCCGTTTGTCTTTACAACCAAGTTAAACCCCCAAACCATTGAAGGAAACACGGTCATATCAAGCGACCCAAGCATCAATCCATCGATGCACTCGTACACCAAATGGATGATCCCATATTGTTCCCAGGACTATTTCCTCGGAGACATCAACAAGGGCCAAGTTGGCGACTTTCGTCACATGGGATCTGCGCATTTCCACGCTGCCTTTGAATTCTGGAGAGATCAAGTTTCCCAAGCTCGTGGGCTGTCTGGGAACGACCGCACATTGGACAATGTGGTTGTTCTTGGCATAAGTGCGGGAGCAGTGGGTCTGATGAACCAAATACCCGTTGTGCGGGAGACAGTGAACCACTACAGTGTGGGAGCGGCAAGGTTGAAAGTCATCTTGGACGCACCTTCCGTGATATCTGATCACCAGTATGTTGGAAAGAACTTCAACGATGCGATGGCATATTATGTCGACATTCAAGAGGAGTTCCCTCTCTGTTCGCCAACCCATCCCTTTTCGGAGCTCTATGACAGTGTATCCGAGCTGCCTTGCTGTCTGTCAACTCACTGCATGATGCGACATGATATACAAGGTCTGGCCAGCTTTGCCTTGGAAGACAACACACAAGAAAACAACGACACCAAAGCGGCAGAAACCTTGCTCATTTTGGACTCAGCTTACGACATAGTCACACTCATTGGAGGAACCACCTTCCTCCAAGAGAACGAGCACTCTTCTTCGATGGATGAAAATGACGAAGGCGGTGAGTTGTTGTGGCACGTCATAGAAACAGCCGGAGGGGTAAAGGTACGGGCAAAGGAAACTGCAGCTGCAATCAAGGATTTGACGCTCCAAAGACAAATATCAACTACCTTTGACCACAAGCGGCTTCACTGGGTAATGGCATCCTGTGTGACCCACTCCTTCTTGGCGCCAGCTAGAGAGTTCCTTTGGTTAGCTTGTCAGTATGCTGACTATGGAATTGAGGAGTATGCTTCTGTGTGCAATGAATATGGCCACGCGACTGAGTACAGCAGCTTTGATCACAACGTGGTGTTGAGAATTTGGAGGACCATCTTGTTATGGGATCAAGCTCGCTTTGAGGGCAAGTCTATCCATCGTATCGTCGATGAGTTTGTCACCGAAACATCCCCTGCTCCTCTCGTCGACGGTCAAGTAATCAACCTTCAATTTGAAAGCTGCGTCGGTCCAAATTGTCTCCCTGGCGAAGACCACGATCTTCAGCAGCCATCCTGTCAGGCTTTCATTGAAATGGTCAGTGCCCACAAGGAAGTCACGGTGGGACTTCAAGTGTCATGGCTGGGTTTCATGATACTTCTCGCAATCATATCGTATACAATCAGGTTGCGTACCGGTAGAGTCCAACGCACTGAGCATGATCGTTCCTCGGGATTGGACGTAACAGTAAGTACCAATCCAGGCAACGGAAGACCCAGTCATTTGCTCTGCCTTAACAAGATCCATGTGGTGACAAAAGGAAGACATCCAAAGACTCTCCTCGATAAAGTCGATATTGAACTACAAAGCGGGTCAATCACATGTTTGTGTGGGCGATCAGGGTCAGGGAAGTCCACTCTTTTAAAGGTCCTCTCGCAGAATCACCAACCAAGGCTGGGCATCAGCATGGACAGGCGTGGGGAAGCGCAGCTTGGCGCAATGTCGAAGGCGTACCTCTGCCAAGAGGACCCAGTCGTGGCCTTTGGAAACCTCACGGCCAACGAATATATGTTATTGACATCTCGGCTGTACCGAGCCGAAGAGACAAAACTGCAGGAGTTGTATGACTTTACAAAAGAGCTGTTTAGTCGCGGAGAGCAGGAGAAAGGGGAAAGTGACGAGGGAAGCAGAAAACTTCTAAATCCATTTTTCGAGACCAGGATCAAGAACCTTAGCGGAGGGCAACGTCGGATCTTGTCTATCGCGGTAACCTTTCTTCAGGATCCAGTTTTGCTTCTCCTAGACGAACCTCTCAGTGGGCTCGACAGCGTTTCAAGTCTGCAAGTCATGTCAGCTCTTGAATCCCTTGCAAAGTTGCGACAATGTTCGGCCCTGATCACGGTCCATCAACCAAGCGAGGACATCCTCGCGCACGTCAAAATGATTCTCGTGATGGATGCGGGGAAGATTGTCCATGACGAGCCCATTGCCAATCCTCACAAGGCGGCCCATCTGATCGATTCCTATCTGCTCAAAAGCCACGTGGTCAGTCAACGGAGAGCCATCGACGAGGGTTCAAGTAGAAACTTGATGTTGTCGATGGACGACCCTGTGCGGTCGTTTGAGGCACCAATACCGAGCCCTCTGTTTAGCAACGTGCCATCTGGTGGTGGCAGCCGCCGTCACTTGGTCATGATGCATATGGAAGAAATCGACGAGAATAAGGAAGAGGACGAGATTTCGCACAACCTTTCAATGAGTGCACGCCGTCTCAGCTTGTCGCAACCAGGTGCCGCAGACAGCGAATCGGCAGGGGACGAAAACGACACCTCAAGTCAACTGTGGCAAAACCTTTCTGTCCCAGAGCCCGTTTTCGACACTTTGCAGCAAGTCATACCTCTATCGCAACGTATTCATTGCCAAAGAGGTTATGAAGTTGCAGCAGGCGTTACTATCATTCTCGCGATTTCTTTGTTGGTTGGGGTGCTCTCGATTCGTGGTGGCGATCACATTCAGACAGCTCTGGCTTCAACACTGATGATTGCGGTGCCTACTTTCCTCTTCACCCACAAGATCTACGGATACAATGAGTTATGGCTTGCCCACAAGTTCGAGCTGGACGATAAGCGAGTGTCGCCCCTATCCTTCCAGATGGCGACCTCGCTGTTTACGTTCCCCGGACCTTTGTTTTCAACACTACTAGCCACGATAAGTGCCTATGCCATCCTTGGATGGTCCTTCAACACCATGCTGAATCAGTACCTCTTTGTGGGGGTGTACCTGATGCTTGCACTGCAGTTTGGGAGAGTCCTCTGTGTGCTTTTTCACGGGAACTTTGGCCTTGTCATGAAGGTGTATACAACCACACTTCTCGTCAACGCCGTCTTCAGCAGCCTGCTGGTTCCCAGCACCAAGTTTCCCGAAGGTCTCAACTTCCTCTTCTACCTCAGCATGACCTTCTGGGCTTTCTCTGGTGCAGTCTTGAATATATTCCACGACGAATCCTACAACGTCGACAGATCTTGCACAGATTTTGTCTCTTGTATCTTATCTGATGGCAACGTAGCTGGACGAGTGGCTGGCTTCTCACCCCTGTCAAACAGTTATCGTGCATTGTGCGTGCTGACTTTTGCATTTGCCTGTATGGTGGCGTTGGAAAGCGCCTTGCTGTATATCCGATGCAGAGGCTTCCCTTACTCCAAATACGGGGCGGGATATCCGAAGACGTCTAGGCATCATGGCGTCGACGTGTCAAACTCGGAGACCCAGCACGATTTCAGAGGTCCAGCAGCAAACGGAGACGCAACTGCCACCAAAGATGCATCTTCATCCAAGATGGAAGGTACCCCCAAGCTGAGCGACGAAGAAAGCCAATCCTTCAGCAACTCGCAGGAACAAACTGTGTAGATTGACATTTAGCCAGTTCCCTACAGAATGGCAACTTTCAAGTCTTCTGCCTGACCTTGTATGATCAACTCTTCATAAGGATAGATTCTAGGAAGTTTCCCACCTTCCTTCATGTCTTTTTCTCGTTCTTGTCCCGTGCCACTATCCCGATGTAAAGTGCTTATTCAACCAAAGGCTTATACATACAACCGACAACACGATCATCCTGTGTGTGCTTTCGGCCTACATGTACAGCATCGTATCAGGAGGGGCTCCGCTGACGTCATGCTGATTCGGAACTTTCTTGTTGAACCTTTCGGCGAGACTCGCACCACTCGTGTTCGTTTGACTCGCATGCGAGTCTGTGCGAGTCTAATTGCGAGTCTATGCGAGTGCTTGCGAGTCTCTTGCTTTCGATTACAGTTAAAGTCGCGTTTTTGTGCGAGTCTGTGCGAGTCTACGCGAGTTAAATGCAAGCTGACGCGAGTTGTACGAGTCAAGTTGGGAGTCTTGGGCTGTAATTTCCATAGGAACAAATGAAGCCTCGCCAATAGTGACGTCAGCGGAGCCCCTCCAGGAAGGCAGCCGATTAGGCCATTCGCTAAAAATAAGTACTTCAGAAAGTCGCGTGAAGTTGTTCGCGATTCGCGGTAAGTCGCGCTGCGCGACTTGGAAAGTCGTTCGCGATTCACGGTAAGTCGCGCTGAGCGAATAGTAAATCCTAGCATTTACAGGAATAAAGACAAAGTAAGTCGCACTAAGTCGCGGTAAAGTCGCGCCATTCGTTCTATTCGCGCCGCGAATAGGAACGGCTTTCAGCGATCGCTAAAATCGGCTGCCTTCCAGGCAGTCCCCCGATAAGGTAGATAACGACTTTCCTGAGAAAGTTTAAAAGTCGCGCGACTTTAGAACGACTTTTACCGTGACTTTCGCATCTTTCGCGACTTTTCGCGACTTTACTAGTAATTAACTAGATTAATAACGCGACTTTTAACGACTCTACCAACTTCCCTCGCGACTTTCACAAAGTCACGCGACTTGCCGCGACTTTTCACGCGACTATAACGACTTTTGCGACTTTAACGACTTTCGCGACTTTCCACGATCGCCAATCGGGGGACTTCCAGCCACGTCGTGTAGTAGACAGACAAGTGTACCACAATAGCTAAGCAACTTGCACTGCACAAGTCTACACCAACAATATTTTGCTCTCCGGACCTTCTAAAGAGCATGGCCAAGCCCAAGTTGAAAATAGTGGCTCAATATTTCTTGGGCGGTGTCTTGACCTGATCATTTATTTATCATATTTCCTTCCTCGTTGATGGTATACACTGTATTTCTCCGATTGTCCGATTGTCAGCACGGAAGTTCCTTGGAGACAATTATTAGTTATTAGGCTCTACTTCTATTAATAGTAGACAAGAAGACACTTACTTCTTCAAAACAGCCGCACTTATGGTACCAACCTACACATAACACCTAGGGGATGGGCAAATCTCACTATAGCCCTGTAGTGTACTCAACAGGTGTGACTCAGAATGTCAGAAAAAGGATAAAATGAAGCTTTTAGCGGGAAGCAAGATTCAATTGGATTAGATTGCATTGGATTAGATTGAATTGGATTGAATTGGATTCCAAATAGTACGAGATATGCCGTACATGTTCACGAAGCCACATACAAGCAGGGCGAGCAATACTCCCTCCAACCGAATTGGTTTAAGTAAGCAGGGCTGGGATTGCACTATTAATACCGGTGTACCACGAAGCGATAGCCAGCCAGCTAGCTAGCTAGCTAGCTATAGTAGCTAGCTAGCTAGCTAGCTAACTAACTAGCTAGCTATCAACAGACCCACGTCCATAAACAAGAAGGCTAACAAGCATACAAAAGTACTAGCTAGAAGGTTACCCTTACCAGGTAGGTTGCTTGTTAACCTTCTTGGTTGTCAAGATCGGTCTGTTGGTAGCTAGCTACCGACAGGCGCGAATGCTTTGTTATTCGAACTGGTTTATTAGAGTTAAGGATGGTTTATTAGAGTTAAGGATGGTTTATTAGAGTTAAGGAATCGTGTGGTATAATGAAATCGGGAACTCGGCAGGCTCTCGTCTTTTGATTGGTCCTACGCGAAATCCAAATCCATTAATCCTGCGAACCGCAGCTCCACTTTTTAACTATAAACAGTTTCTGTGGTTCCCCGTATCTGTGGATTTGGAGGTCACCTTTCCGAATTCGGCAGTTATTTCGATTTCGCGTACATACGGACGTCATTTTTGCTGGTTAGGAAGTTGCCTGAGAGTGACAAATCCTTTCCCTTGACCTTGCTACTCCACGGCAAAAATGCGCACTTTGGAAACACATTTGAATTTACTACTTAACGTCCCTAAGAGCATGGCTGGAGGATGATTTTGTGATCAAAAAGCAACCAACTTCTGGTTACCAGATCTCAGTCAATATCCAACCAATTGACATAGTTGTTGAATGGTATTTGTCAGCAATAATGTTGTTTTGAATGACATTTTCTTACTTTGTTGAGATAGTGTAGTTGATAGTTTCATATTGGGTGTTTACATGAAGGGGTCATTTTTGCACCAAATATTTCTAAATGTGAGGGTGTATATGTTGCAATGGGTCTTAATGTCAAGGTGTAAAGGCTGACTGATCTTCACTCTGCTAGTTGATGTTAGGTTGCCCGGTTTCTTAAAACTAAGTACATGTAGTAAATGAGGACTGTCCACATTTGCGCTCCGGAGTGGCTTGGCTTTCTTTTAAAAATTTGACGTAAAAATTTAATAACGTTAATACGGTAGCCCGGGAGGCCTTGTTCTGTGGATGTCACGGCTGGTTTCTGGGTGCAAGAAATCATTAAATAATGTGCGGAAGCCTGCTATAATCTTTTCCAGACGACTGTACCGGTACGACCCGTAACCCCACAAAGTGTCATCTAGACTACTCGTACTTACGTGTATTGCAGCAAACTGACGCACGTGGTCTTCTAGAAATGCGATACATACGGTACTAGCTAGTAGTAGGTACCGTATGGTACGACCGTAACAGCATATGCATACGTACCGTACGGTGCGGCAAAGATAACCACGGTACTACCGGTAGGTAGCAGCTGTACTACTAGCACTGCTATCATGCTAGTAGTAGTATTGTGAACCATAAAAAAAGTATGGAGTACGCGTACTCAAGTAATTTGTAAAGATATCAAGTGACAATTACATGTAGTAAAGTCAAGTTATTTCTCTTAAAAAGCAAGCTGATATACGATGGCCTCTGAGAGTACTTATGATGAGCAATTAGGAGAAGAGGCTACACCTCCTCCCATTCCAAGTGTAAGTGAAAACGCCGAGGGACGAGAGGAAGAGGAGCGTTCGGCGGAGGCAGAACGACGAGAGGGCGTGGAGGGTGAAGATGATCGATCCTCCCCTGAGCCCTCTAGATCTAACAAACGCGACCGTGAGGAGGACGAGGACGGCCGCGATGAGGACGGCCGTGATGATAAATATGAGGATTCTCGCGACGAAGAGGAGAGTGGACGACGGGTCCGAAGGCGCCTCACAGAGAGACTGTACTTGTATGTGCCCTCGGGAGGCGAGTGGAATCAGAACATAATAGAGTACTCGACGCCCGTGGTGCTGCCTCATCTCTTTCGGTGGCTCGGGTTTAATAGTCACGCGGAGACTTGGTGCTGGGCCATAGTTGTCTTGCACACCATGCAAACCGCCGTCTCCGATTTTGGACCCCACAATAAGTCGATAAGGTGGAAGGCTTGGATCTCTCCACTGAACCATCTCTTGATCGACACGGCATATATGCAAGCCATGGTCACCGCCATGTGCCTAAAACCCACATGGTTCGTAGACCAGGCCACCAATAAGCCACTCCGCCATGTCCAATGGATTTCCTGCTTCATGGTCTTCAACCTCATGGTCCATACCTGCTCCTCCTTGAAGATGGAGTACACCAGGCAAAAAGTCAAACAGGTATCCGTGGACCCAGTCACTGTCTCGACCTACACGCTAGCCTCCATCCTGCTGCTGCATCCCAGTAACCTATCCATGTGGATGGGATTGTTTCTCTTCAATTGCACGCCCTTTTACATCGTCTGGGCCTTCCAACAACTGGAACACACGAAGACTGTTTAGGACAAAAAGCAGCACACAGCCACAAAGCGAGGGAATATACAGATAAATGTGACCACCACAATGCATACTTGCAGCAACCAAAGGATGCATACACCTTTCTGAAATGAAACGAAAGTGAAGGTAAGAATCTGATACACGAGTTGATTGTACACATTAGTAGGTATGATAGGCAACACTGTTACTAATTTCATTTATTATTTATAGTCATTCTTCTTGCCTCTTTAGATACCAGTATGGATGTGATACCATCCTGCAATCGTTGTTGTTGCAATTTACTGAAAGTACAATGCGACTGTCACTCTTTTTTTCCTTCCAGTCCATCCAAGGACGTCTTTTCTTCAGTGGGCAATGTGGGATGGAGCTGCTGGTCACAACCGGGCCGTCCAAGGATACGAATTGTCGACTGCTAGCTCCTCTCTCTACTTTTCTCCAAATTCTGCCCAACAGTCAGTTTCTTTGGGACCTCCCCCGTTCATAACGTTGGTAAATCCATTTTCCATCAAGAATTCCTTCGCTTTCTGACCTCGTCCTCCGCCACCACAGTGAGTGATAATGGGGGTATCCTTGGCCACATCGGGTAGCAGCATGGATTTGGTTCCTCGATCATAAATCAAGTGCACCCCATTCGGGCGTATATCTGGAGGCGATGGCAGAGGAGCCACATCCAAACTCTTCTTGTCACCAGGTTCTATCGATGCATCGGGGTTACGGACATCTACCACCAAAAGTTTATCTCCGGCTTGAGTCACGAACGCCTTGAGCTCTTCGGGTGATGCAACTCCTGCTTTCCTTTCCTTGACCGCCGACATATGAAAGAAACGAACTGAAACAGCACCTGCAGCACGAAGCGAAAAGGCACTCTTCGACACAAAGGTTCTAGAAACAGTGCTGAACATGAAGAGTAGTGTTGCAACGATGAAATATTACAAACGGCGCAGCATTGTCGACCTGTACCGCAAGGCCATGCAGGAAGGGCGGGGTTTCTGCTTCTGAGAAATGGAATTGGAAAAAAGAGGAGAAAAAAAAGAAAAAAAGAGAAGAAACAGCTTTTGTTGCGCTGCCTTAGCTGACGTCAGTCCCGCTACGGTTGCCGTTGCAGAATCTTGGATCGAAATGAATCGAATCGATGATTGATTCGATTGAATTCGATTCATTCACATCGATGGCAAGCTAGCTAGTACGACTGTGGATCAACATTGTAGAGTACGAGTAGTCTAGTCTAGCTAGCTAGCTAGATGTCATAGCCATGTACATGTAGTACAACTGGTAGTCTGTAGTCTGCTAGTTTTGAACACAGAAGAACAAACAAAGTTGTGAGAGAATGGAAAATGCATTGGCGACGACCCACAACGCAACAGCGCAGAGGACGAAAGAGGTACGCAAATCGTTGATACCATCCGAACGGTTCCTCCGAGCTTTATTTCAAAGCAACTTATGCTCCCACCACAAGCAACAACACTTTGGCATGCCAATGTGAATACCGGGAATGATGGCACCATTAGATACGAAGCAAGCCACGAAAGAAAGGGCTCGCTCAAGGCCCACCTCTTCCAGCGAGACTCAGTTTGCGATGATCGATTCGGGTTTAGTTACCGGTTGATTGGAAATTGTGTGGAAGCCAGGGCACCGTTTCGTGCACTGGGTCTTGACTAACGGTCATCGGACGATGGGCGAAGCAAAGCCAAAGAAACCCCAACAAAAGCAGCGCGGCAACCTGAGCACCCACTCAAGTTGAAACTAGCTAGAGATGGTGCTCGCTAGGTGGCTACTAGCTAGAGCCGCTGGCCAGAGTATCGAGTACTAGCTAGCTAGCCAGTACCGTTATTGGGAGGCAGCCTTTGGGCTAATTGACAGAAGGCAGCGAAGCATCAAAGCATCTACCTGGCAGCTAGAAATAGTTGCTACACTGTACTTGTTGCTGCCCAGCCAGGATCTATGTACCGGTGTGAAGCGTGAAACTGTTGGTATCAGTTGCTGCCGGTATCAAATAATTTTTGAATTGTACATACGTGTAGCTCCAGTGGTCCGTGTTACTTGTAGCTGGTTGCAAGTTGCCCCATTATTGTCATCGCGGCAACATTCAGCTTTGCGTGCCGGTCTTGGAACTAGACATGGTACCAGGTACCAGGTACAGTATGGCATAGGAGAATTAGCTGTTGAAATAGCGCCATGTTAGCTGCCATGTGGTACCATACAGTAGCATCTATGTACGACTAGTACGGTAGAGCTGTAGCGTACGGTACCGTAGCGAAGGCCGAAATCGCTTTCAGCTGCCATGCATGCACTTTCTCGGAAGCTGAAAGACTCCGGTGCCCTCATAACTATTTGAAAATGCCCGTTGCCTCCCACTATGACTGCTTAGCATAAGTACCAAAGTGTTCAAAGTGGAACGGGCGATACTCTTTCAAACATGCCAACGTTTGAAGAGGTGCAAATTCGGTTACTGGTTAGCCGAGGAAGGATTTTGAATTGAGCTCGCCAAGGAGTCGTAGCACGAACGATTTAGCCGTTGGCCCTCTGCTCTCTGAGTATTTCTGGCGGCTTGGTCTGTTATGGGATAAGCCGACTTTCAGCCAGCGCGCCGCACTGAGAAAGAAGCCAAAATTGTTCAAACCGAGAACCGCTCACAAACCTAACTCAAAAAGGCCAACCACCGAAACGACAACAACAACTGCCTCAGCATCCAAGGCACGAGCAACCCAACAGCAAGTGAGTTGAAAGTACGACCATTCTTTTGTCGAGAAAGGACAACAAACAGTCAACAAATTTCTTCAACGAATCACCATAATATCAAATGAAAATGACGAGTAGCAGCGGCAGTAAATTCATGGCTCCTGCCTCCGTTGTCACCCCTCAGAAGTCGACTTCTCCACGCGATGGACTTGCTGCCATCCAACCTCGACGCCTCTCTGGAAGCTCTCCTTCTACTAGCAAGCAGCAACAACAGGGCCCAGAGCAACAGCCAAAGAGGGTCTTTCGTTGTCTCTCCAACACTCGTGGGAATCACCATGGCTTTTCTCCCATTTCCCCCGATCGCAGGTCTCACACACCGTCACGACACCAACAGCAGCAACTCCAGCAACAGAGCTCGCTCAAGCACATGTTCCAGCCTCCTACTCCCAACAGCCGCAAGAAGCCCAGTTCACCACGAGAAGAACGAAAGCGAGAAGTGACTGCGAGAGTCCAAGGCAGTCGTCTGGATCGCTCCACTCTCTATCATGTTCCGCTAAGACGCAGTCGACCTACTCGAGCCTCTACTTCGACTACTGCTACTAGCAATGAGAGTGATGTGTCCCAGAACAAGAAGATCCACTTCCAACCGATTGTCGCCGTGGTGGCCATTCCTTCTCATCGTGAGTATTCCTCCAACACCAAGAAGACCTTGTGGGGAAGCATGAAGGAGATCAAAACCAACGCCGTTCGAAACACTGCCGAGTTCATTCACGATCGGTGCAATTGGCGCAAGGCCACCGAAGAGCAAGACATGTACCGAGACTCGCGCAATGGCGTCTTGATTCATCCCGTTCATGTCCAACGCTACTATGCTGCCTTGCAGGCTCACGAAGAAAAGAAGAAGCAAAAGGAACAGGAGCAGCAGGAAGAGGAGAGCGAGAATCAAGCGACAGAGGAGGAGGAACCCAGTCGAAGCAGCCGCAAGCGTGCTCGTTGCTGCAGTCCTTCCCCCATTCGTCGTGCCCGATCGGCCCGCAATCCGGACTATGAACACCACGAAGCCAAGCGCCGTAGATTGCACATTCATGTTCCGGTGCCTTGCCGACCCGTGTACTATTGTTGCGAGCAACAGCAACACTATCCCTATGGCCATATGCAGCAACAAGAAAACATGGGATACTACCACCAACAATACCCGGTCAACCACTACGAGTACGGAGGCCCCATGTACCCCATGCCGTTTCCTCATCATCCCAGCCGGAACTGCCCTACCACAGAAATGGCTTGAGCTCTCCAGTCGAGTCGTTTCTGTTCGCCAAGCCACGCGATGTAAATCTTCCATGCTTCTAATACAGTAGTCTACCACTCTTGTTGTGGTGGGCCTATTTGTGTATTCTTTTGGGACCTCTGCCATGTATACATCTCCACCTTGTCTTGCAACAATAAACAGTCAAAAATACTACATGTACTCCAATAATAAAGCCCATAAACTACAGTAATAAATCATCATTACATGGTCACTCACTGTCGCATCTACATGTACAATTACAAGTCTCCACTAGCTACTCTACCGTAGCTAGGGTGATAAAAGCTCATCGTACCATTGGGCGCACAGTCAAGCCTCTGTTGGTCCATCCCAGACAACCGATTTTGTTGGCAGCACCAGCCACCCGGCGTATCACTCCTACTTATCGCCAGTCACGATTCTTCGACGTTGGAGGCAAATATCGGCGCGAAGGAGGTGCGAGGCCCGTTGTCTTTCGTCGCAACCTCCTTGAGTTATTACGAGGGTGCACCATGACCTCGGATTGGTCAGATAGATGCTCAACTAATTCTGCAACGCATCACTCACCTCAAGCACAAAACTTCCATCATGGCAGAAAAGCTAGACTACTGCGCTTATATTTACCCAACAAGACTAGCTAGCTAGCTAGCAAGAGGGTTGTCGTCTAACTACAATAAATCATCCGAAACCGACGCAGGAATGGCAGGAGCTTTCTCGCCGTTGGAAGTCGACACTGGTTCGGTTCCCTCACTCGCAGCACGGCCACCAAAGCTTAAGTTCCTAAACATGCCTCTCTGAGGCATCCCAGGTGTGTCTCCATCCGATGCTCCTTCTTCGAATTGCTGCTGCTCTTCTTCGTCTTGTTCATTATCAAATCCTTCATCTGAACCTGAGGCACCTGATGATTTACTTCGTTTGATCCTTCGGTTCTGGAGGAACCTACGAGCACCTCCCAAAAGACCTTGTTTCGCCGTACTCAGTCCTTGCCTCGCTCGGTTCACATTATTCTTCACAGCTTCCTTCGCATTGGCACTTGCTTGTTCTAGTTGTTCTCGATTGGTCAGGGCAACACCACCCCGCAACCCAAAGGCCATTATGGTTTTTTCTGGAGGGGGGATTGCCTGCAAAGACTGATGCAACGTCAGGCCGCCCTTGACGCAGGCCATTGTGATCTGTGATTCGTAGATCCAAAGAGCCCGGCTGGACTCCAGTAGTTCGTCCATGCTGCACGAGGGGTACCTTTGTAGTAGTTGTAGGCACGTCGCGAAGTCTGAAAGTAGCAACTGTTCCCTAATCCTGAGCACCATAGTCACACAGACATATCGTAAAAAGTTTTCCTTGTGCGTAGAAGCGAACATACTGTCCCAGAGGCGTATTGTATCTGGCAGCAAGAACTCTCGAGAAAGTAGGGTCGTCAACCACCTCACAGCATAGAACGATGCATCGATCGCCATGTCGTCCAGGTGGCCTTTCACCTGCGGATCATGCAACTTGAGTAAGTTTTGCATATTGCCAATTCTTCCCACAATGCCAGTATCTGCCGTATCAAGATCTGAGACATAGATATCTCTGGTTTCGGACATGATTTTGTTGAACAGAATGTAGGTATCGGCCTCGGCATGATCCGCCCATTCATCATTGAAATCGTTGGCAAGCACATAATACAGAGTTCCCACTATCTCGTTCATTCCTTGCACATATCGGACCTGAATTGCATGTAGAGCAGAGCATTGTGAGGTTGGATGCGTGCCTAAACTACCGACAGCTAGATTTACTCGAGATCGCACACTTGAACTTACTCCTTTATTCAACTTGGCCCAAACAAAAAGGATCCGCTCGAGTGCTCCATACCGCCTAGCTCCCAGTCGTTGATCAGGTTCCAAGTAAAAGTAGAGGTGTGGATGTGTCCTATTGACATCTTTTCGAATCTCATCTAGCAAGGTAGCATTCTCGAGAAAGTTGTTCCAGGTCTTGCAGTTACGCTTGACCAACAACTGGTTGACGGCATCATGGTTTGTCAGACGTTCCAAGATTTTCTGTTCCCTAACCGACATGTTCCATTGGGCGGGGTCGTCATGCAGCACATCGGACGACGATAGCTTTTCCCTGGTAGAGGGAAGTGCTTTCCGTGGCGATTCTTCTTCGGTATCATTTCCATTATCGCTCGTCTTTTCTTCTGTTTCAGATCCGCCACGGTTATCTTCGCCATCATCCAAATTGTCGCTGCTCGACATGTCTCCATTTTCTTTTTCGAAACCACCATTGCTTTCATCCAGAAATTTGACAGGTGATCGTGGATTCAGGCTGTCTTCGTGTCGCGACGACGATCCATCCAGTGAATTGTTTTCTTTGGACAGTCTTCTCTGTTCTCTCCTTTCTTGTCGCTCTTTTTTCCTAGCTTCTTCATCGTATTTGTTGCGATGTCGTTTGCTATGATGTCCTCTTAATTCGGCTCCATTAATGTCGCGTTCCTCTACACAAAACAGCGATTGGACGAAGGCATGATAGGACTGACGCTGTTGATCTGAAGTTTTCTGCCATTCACGCCGATCCGCCGGCAGAAATCCCAAGAGGAGTCTCCAAGCCAATCCACGCTGACTTCCCCCCAGTTTTTCGTCGTCATCGTCAATTCCTTGGGAGGCTACTCGTCGCAGTACATTGAGGGGTACATAGAACTGGGCCGTTTCGTCCTCGTCATCTTCTAGAGTTTTGTTAGTGATATCACGGGGTATTCCAAACAAGCATTCCTCGATGGTTGGCAACGGTCCTGATCGCAACGAATCTGATGTGGCATTTCTAGGGGGCAGATTCCTCGGTTTGGGTGTGTTGGTTAGAATCTCAGGAGGATTTGTTGTAGTAGTGGTGGTAGCTGTGGTGGTGGCAGTATCGACAGAATCGGATGCCGGTGCCGGCTGCTCCTCTTCTATCTTTTGTGGGGGTGTGACGACGACTGGAGCAGAGGAGCTGTCTGTCGCAGCAGAGTCTTCTGACGGTGCTACAGCGTCTTGACCATTATCGTCCAAGCTGGTCATTGCTGCGGCTACGCCTGTGGTGGGATAAGGTTAATGGATCCAAAGGAGAAACAAAGACTTCACGCCCAAACTCCAGCGCTTCGTTCCTCTGGCTAGAGCAGCTCTAGATAATAATCCAATATCTACCCAGCTCGTCTGTTGTAATAACTCCTTCACAGATAGATTACAGATGATGATGATGCAATGAGCCTGATGTACTGTGTTATTGTGCCAGTCTACCTGGCGATCCTTTTGTTCATTGGTCGATCTTGGAGTGCTGCCGCGGTACCCAGTCATTTTTCCAGGTTTTTCCTAAAAATGCAAAAATGTGACAACATTTTGATTTTGACAAAAGAATTAATGACCCCAAGGGGAAACCTCCATGTTAAATCGCTATATTTACTCAGTGTCACATTACATTCGGTTTAAACTTTAGGAATTAACACTTTTCTTCACAAATCATTGTTGAAACGAAGCGTGATGCGCGCCACTACCACTGCCAACGTCTCCTCTTTCTTCTCCCTCGACGTTCATGTTGTCTTTACTCTCATTTTTGGCGGCTTGTCGGGAGACCAAAAGTTGTTGGTTCCTTCGCCTCGGGTTATGATTTGTGTTTCTGAAGAGTGTCTAGAGTAGTAGAATCGGTTTGACTTTGCCAGCAACAATCTATTGAATCCTCTTGGTTTTCGAATGCTCCTTGACACGGCTTGTCCATCCGACAGTTTCCCGAGAGAAGACAGGGTGCACCGGTGCTTGCGTCTTTGGAGCAGTGCTGTCGAACCATTCCGTACTAGCCGGAATAGAGGAAGGAATTGCTGACGGAATCAAATCGTCGAGTCAATCTATAACAATGGAAGAGACACCGAATGCGGTTCACAATGGCGGCATGTCTTCAGAAGCAAGGTAGGTTTTCTCTGTGTCAGTTTCGGTGACACCTTGTTTCTTTCCTCCTTCTAAAACTCCTGTGTCCCCCGACAACCAATGACTTGGTTCTCTCCATTCCTCATGGGATCTCTCTACGACTCTCCCAGACGAAACTTGATTGAGACTGCCGCTTCTGCTGCTGCCGCTGCCACACCCAGAGATAAGGAAAATGCTGGCGCCAATAGCTCTCAGTCCGCCGAAGCCCCAAAGACATCATCCACGGCGACCGCCAGTGCGACAGCTCAAGCTCCTCCTATCAAAACACCGGCTCGCACACGATTAACGGGACAAACTCCACGGCAAAAGATCAGTCCCTCCTTCTTCACCGCAACCACTCCGTCCCCTGCCGCCGTAGACACTACTACTTCTTCCATCATCAACAACAATAACAACAAGCCACAGCCAAGACATTACACAAGTCCAGCAGCAACGCCATCCTCCTTTCCATCGACCAAATCACCGCCGGGCACTTCCCAAGTTTTACGAAAACACTTTCAAAGCTTGGGATTCTCCACGCCACCAGGGAAACATACTCAACAGCGCCTGCTGTCTACGGGGGCTGTTCGGTTAACTCCGGCCAATCGGAAAAATAATAAAGGGAATCATCATCATCATCCACCAACTATGAATAGCAAACGCATTGGTTTTGATGGGACAAACTACACGCCTTCCAAGGAACTACTCAAGTCCACGGCTTCTTCTAGGAATCAACGCGTCTTGGGGTTGCACGATATCTCCATGGATCAGCAGAATCAGTCTGTAGAAGTACACACAGAACAAGACGAGGAAGATGATGACGACGACGACGATTTGCCACTGGAGCCACATCAACAACAACAACTGCCATATCTAATGCAACCCGTACCAGAAGCATCCATGATGGACGATGACACGGTTGCGAGCTCGGCTACTGTAGATGACGCTAGCTTTGACATGTCACTTCCTAGTATGAACCAAAACTCTTCCTTCTTGAGCAATACCTCCAACATTCTCCCGGCACCACACTCTCCGCTCACGCCTCGAATGGGTTGTCTCAATCCGGTGGCATTGACATTGCTCAACGATGGCAAGGAAGACTACAACTACTTGCTCACACAGGATGCGCTCTACCCGATACCCAAAGTGGAAGATACGATGGATATTGTCGGTGTCACTACTCCTGCAAAGTCTTCCTGTTTGTCACCTACCTTTGGAGCCCAAAGTCCTGCTGAAGTGCGGGCCACGTTGTCCCAAAAGGTCCGGTCGACATTGGCCAGACCGGTGGCCATTCTTCCCAAAACGGGGCGTATTTCTCCGTCACAAGCTCACGCGTCTCCCCGCCTACTGATGAGACCTCAGCCCAAGCATGTCAGGTAGCCTGGATGCAACTACTTGAATGAGAAAGTTGCAGCGGACATGGTTAAGGTTTGCGTTGTTCATGGATATCTTTCTCTTTTTGGAACTCCAAGAGTATAGTTAGTTGGGTTATGTTGATTTTTTTTTAGTTGTTGGTACGGTACGTATGGCTAGTGAAGTGTGTTTTAATTGGTACGTATAAAGAACCAGTTCGTTGGAAAACGTATGGAGATAGATAGTCTAGATAGCTAGATTTTCCTCTCTTGGCAAAACATCACAGCAACTCCATACAAAATTCCCAGTCCAGCCGAATGACATGTTTGATGGATAGAAGAGGGAGGACTGTCCCACGGAAGACTGGTCGGTTGTTTCTAAAAAGCAAAGGACGAGTGCGCTGAGTTGGATTTCTTGCCTTTTGTAGGGTTAGGGTGAGAAGCTCATAACCTGATACCAAAGGACTTCAGAAGTCAAACGTTGCTACCACGCACTTCCGCAGAGATACCATGAACATGACGGATCTTCTTTCTAAAAGATACTCGTAGTATCGCTTGCCATGACAATGGCGTGATCATCTTCCAAACAACCGACAGTCGTCGCCTCTTGACTTCTTCGTAGCGACTCTGTGGTCTACCGGTAGCAGGGTGCTGGAGAAAGAATCTTCCGAGTGTTTACTTGCAGCAAAATGAACAGCTGGGTTTAATCTCCGGACCACCTGGTCAACTTTGGCTGTGGACATGCCGATTATGCTCTATTGCCGTTCGAGAAGATGCCACACAACAAAACTGGATGGTCCAAATGATGGTCGCAAGTGGCTTCAGTATGGTCGCAAGAAATCTTGACGAATCTGTATCACAGGAACAGTTCGAGCCATGCGATCGACGCAGCGACCTTGAAAGTGGTGTGTCTCTTGGTATCCAGTTGACTTGTCATACATTGGATCGATTCCATCGACAACAACAACAACAAGATATCAATGGAGCTCCCTTGTGTTAGGTTGAGGATCCTACGGATTGTCGTTTCCGCCGTTTTTGGAGCAAGCAGGATATGATTGGAGTCCAGAGCATGGTTTTTACTAAAATTCGAGCAGCTCGCATGGCGTACCCTGAGCACCTGTTGGTTTTATATGGCATACCTATTCATCACAACCCAGAGTTTCATCATGGGAAGAGACGCGGACTGGAATTGTTCGATCCAAAATGGCAAGCTTATTAACTGCCAATATATATGGCAGCCCTCCAGGCAAAGTGTGCCTGCCAAGTGATGTCAGCCCATGTGTTGGCTGTTGCAGGATGTCTCGAAAGGTTCAGAAGAGTCTTTTTGATTGAACTTTTCAGTGCCCAGAGGTGGCTACAGTCTTGTTGGTCCGTATCGACGGTGCTCAACCCCACTTTGTGCCATGGATGAAGTTTTTCGGTCCTTCTGTTGACGCTAAAACAGGAATGTTCTGTTCCTCCTACCGCAGTGAAACATCACCAAATGACAATCCATTCTCTCCATGTGAACCATGATATTCCCACATTGACTCTGGGAGTGCAAAGATTCTGCAAGGCAAGTGTGCGACATTGATGCAGAACCAACAAGCCCCTTTCAAACAACTCCAGCGCAAAGCAAGGCAGACGATAGTCAATATTGTGAGTCACTCCGTCGCTTTTGTTCAAATTGCATCGTTTTCCCGTCTGGTGTGTGATTCTTTCGTGTGTTGGCTTGATGAACGAGGGAATGAAGAGTCATACACTTGGTCCGTGTTATCGATCCGCCCCCCTTTTTGGTTGCGTGGCGATGAAATCAACTCAAGTGATCGGACCCTCTGTGTTTTCGTTTGTTTTGTTTGTGAGCTGCTGCTGCCTGCGCTTTGTGTCAATCAATGAAGATTTTGGTAGGTCTTCTTTCACCTTATTCCTTTCGGGGGAGATGCCGGTCAAATACCAAATTCGCTGATTAGATAGATTGTCTGAGATCGACACTACCATGTTTTCAAGCTTGACCAAGGTTTCTCGCATGCAGTGCACCGTGTTGCTTCTTGTCATCACTCTAATCTATCAATCTCTCCATCTTTTAGGTTTTGCAGTGGCTTGGCAATGACATCACCCGAACTCCTTCGTCGGTCTACACACAAGGTAGCCAGGCACACAGACGCCAATCGCATTTAGAGGGACTTCTTCAAAGTCTTTGAGAGGAGAGGTTTGACATTCCTTCTCGGATATGCCCCATGCTGTTTCATCCTCCATACTTGTCCCAGAGTACGTATCAACAGATGAAGAAGCCGCGGTAACAGGAAAGGTGCTTCCATCACCGCTGCAGCACAAATTGTTATCATTCTTGTCGCCTTGGACATCTTCTAATAAAGAGGGAAACGGTGTACATGAAAGCAATTTCCAGTTTCTGTACCTTGCTGCAGAGTCTGCTTTGGACCTTCCCAATGCGCCTTGTCGTATCATTTTCTAGATTGTCAGCCATTTGCTTTGTCCGAGATCAAAGGAAAGGAGCAGAGGCTATGATAAAACACGTTTTGTGTGACATGGTGTCGGCTTTGGGCGCAGGTACCGGTACGGTAGCGGGGAGCGGATGGGGAATATTTTTGTGCTGTGTGCTTCCGTAAACCTCACCGGCGTCGCGACGATGCCTTCAAGACTGTTGGGGAACACGTTTCTTCGCTTAGCTCACGTTCTCTTTTGACTATGCAAAAGAAGGGGAATTTGCGGCTACAGAACCAGCTACCATTACTCCTCTACCGGTACCCCCTACCTAGATACTGGGGCCAGCAGTGTTCTTCTAAGACTCGTTATTATTATTGATGTAACGAACGATGCTGAAAACAATAACGATTGAGGTCCCTTCGTGCGTACTTTGGTTCGGTGCGGAGTAGTTAAGCAGCCTGACCGACAGAAGAGCTATGCCGGCAGCATAACATTGGTTGAATGCCCGGAGATACGGTCTGGTTCTTGTTGAGTTTAGTTCTTCCTCGGTGGGGAGCCATTCTCACGCGCCGTAGATTGAAAGTGGCTGCCTTAGTTTTCAAGCAGGAAGTGATGGTTGTAACGTAGCAAACAGTAGAGCTTGGTCAGATTATCTCCGGCCGCCTCGAACATTTTCATCCAGCCGCCACGGTTGCAACCTTCTGGTTTGTAGGCGGTGCGGACAAGTTCGCCACGACCTAGGCGGTTCATTTCCAGCAAAAAGTTGCTCTCTTCGTCCGCGACATCTTCTCCCCACAGTTTCAGGGTGGCTTCTTTCAATGTGTAGTTGTCTTGCAATGCTGCTTTGAATGTACACAAAACACAAGGGAGAAGTTCTTTGGTGTCCATTACCATGGTGGTCAATTCGAAATCAGCCAACTTGGAGTTTCCAACGCTGAGTATAATCTCTTCTAGGATATCCTTACGATTGGCTCGAGATTGAAATGACTGAACAGTGATAACCAGCGTTGACATGTTGCGCATTGTCAGGACTAGCTTGGAAAGGGCGATGGATCCAGTTTTCCCTAATTCAAAACAAGGAATCATCATGAAATCCAGGAACTCATTCTTGGCTGCCGCTTGTGACAGTGTTTTGAGGATCTTGTCATTTCTGACCAAACCATCACAAACGATAAATGAAAGGAGCTCTGGTAGCTCAAGACTTGCACGGAAGTAAGTTTCAATCTCTTCCTGGGACAGTTCAGCTTCTAGCCAATGTCTCGATACACGCTCATGAAATGAAAGTTCTTGTAGACTTCGGATCAAAGGAATGGCCCGAAGTACTGGTCGGAAGGGAGGCATATCGAATGGCTTTGGACCAATCGTCTCCCAGGAGCATTTGAATCTTAAACACGTAAGAGGTAACTGAGACACAACAGCTCCAAAGTCTTCGAAAAAACATTTCCGACCAAACAGCTTGACATCGCGACCAATGACAAGATTTTCAAGGCGACGGAGGGGCTCGATAGCCTTGGTAATTGCATAAATTGAAGCATAGGAAACTTGTCCATCCGTGGCTTCTTCGTCGTGAGAGATCTCCAATTTTTTCAAGTTTGTCATTCGCCTTACGGAGATCGCTATCATTATCATGCTGGAATCGAAGAACTCAACATTGTGGGCACGTGGTTGGAGATATATCTTGAGAGAAACAGGATTCTGGAGGTTGCCGTCTCGTTTCCAAGCAGTGATAGCAGCTATATCACCCACGTGTCTGATGCGAATCACAAGCGTCTCTTCCATGGTTGAAATGGCAAGAGGGAAGTTTGTATGAAGGAATAGCGGCTGTGTCGCTTCTGCCTTGCTGCCTGTCGTTCTGTCTGACGGCCGTTGCTCTCACTGTCTTATTTCGCTTTTGACTCTTTGAATCAACAAGATGTATGAAGTCACTGTACTGGCAAGAGATCAATCGACGTAGAAGCTTCACTGCTCGTTGCTTTGGTTGGGAAGTGTTTGTGTGGTTTGTGAAGAAATTGTGACAACGGTCTCAGCGCGGTGGCCTGACTCGTGATTCGCCGAACAATTAGATGTCCCGTATGGACGGCTTCCAAGCTTTTGCCAATGCTTCGGAAGGCGATGTTACCACCACAAGACGACTGCGACTGTCAATCACTTGATGAAATACTCAGACCATGACGACGAGAGCGTCTCCCAGTAGAACCGGCACCAGCGGTGGAGCCGCACAGGAGATGGTGGACACTGCTGCCATTGCTTGGACGGAACCGACGAATCCCCGAGCCCAAAAAGCGCGCCGTGTCAAGGTTTGGTTGAAGCACTCCATCCATAGCTTGGCGTCTCCCTCAGCGGTGGATTTTCAGGACCATGAAGATGGCAATACTTCCAGATCTGGATTTCGAGATCCTGCGAGACGGCCACTGGATCGTCGCCGATCTTCCTCTTCCAACGCTTCTGTGATTTCTACCACGACAAACCAAAAGACCACTGCCACTATTGATCAAGCCATGTTTTCTCTCTACTCTTATGTGGGCCCCAAAAAGACAAACTCCTCGGCTATAGTGGTGCCTCCTGAAGCTCCCTCTAGCTATGTGCCCGGTCGTGACTATGATTGGCTATTAGATGGTATAGAAGAGTGGGAAACAGACGAGAAAACCAGTCAGGAATATCTTGAGTACTTGAATCAACCATGGGATATGGAAGGCTACCTAGGCAATTACCTGAGTGAAAGGGAAGAAACACACCAACAACAAATGCAGGAGGAAGAAAAATCATTTCAGTTTGAAGCCAACTTTGACATGAATGAAGATGCTTTTGCTACTCCAACCATCAAGAATGGAAATCATCAGGAGGATGCTGCTGATGATGATGCTGCTGCTCCTTCTGCTGCTGAACAGCTTAATTCACCAGATTCAGACGACTTTGGAGATTTCCAACAAGCCATTGTGGCTACTCCATCCTTCAACGATGAAAAATCCAACAACATCTTCGCCACGCCACACCCTGGGGGAGGTCTGTCCGAGGCTACAGAAAGCAAAGTAGACGGCAATGTGGAAGATGAAGGTGGGCCACAACAGATCGTCCAAGAAGAATCTATCCAGCCCAAAGAGGAAGGCGATGATCAGGAAAGAGCCAAAGAAGTTCAAAAAATAGAGTCCGAGGAGGAAGAGAAGAGCCAAGAAGAATTCATGGTGGAAGAAGCAGTGCAAATATTGAAATCTTTGCCGACAGACGAGTTCAACAGAACCTTCGACACGGCAAATGGCGCAAAGGAGAGAAACCAAGTGCTATTGGAAACATGCAACCTGGCAACAAAGCTGGAACAGGAAGTTACTGAAAAGGAGCTTGCCCAGACTGCGCAAGAGCCCACAAACACTGACGCAGAAGCTGCTGAATTGACTCAGGTTGACAAAACAGTACAAGTTGGCAATGTGGATGAGGAGGCTATGGCGCCAACCAATGTAGAACCTCAAGCTGACGGAGAAGACGCCGTCCTTGGCTCCTGTATTCAATCTGTGGCAGACTCGTCACTATCGTCTGACACGGAAAACAACAGCAAAACTCTGGAACGGATAGAAGTGTTACCAGAAGAGGAACGCAACCAGCACAAAACCTCTGCAAGGTATATTGATTTGGCACGTGGAGAGGATAGCCAGAAAGATGTGACCAGTCTCGAAGAATCAAGTGTCTGCGATGATTTTGTGGATACGGACAGACTCGACGAGCCTCCTGAGATCACACAGGACACGCCTGTACAACCAAACAACGAATCGGTCGCCCAAATGGATGTCCCATCTGCAGTATGCATGTCAGAGCGAGACGAAGATGAAGAATCTTTCGGAGACTTTTGCGCTGCTGGAGAAACAGGAGATCAACATGCTCCTGTGTCCACTGGTGCATGCCATGTATTGCCAAACAGAGGTGAACGCGAAGGCTTTGCAGAGTCTCCAGTCAATGTTGCCGTAGCACAAGACGAACAAGAAGAACCTGCAACAATCCGCAACGAATGCAGTAGAGGGGCGCGCCCTCGGTTAACCGCGGCAGCATCCTCACCTTCAAAGCCAACACAGAGTGCATCGGGAGACTCCTCAGGGCCAAAACTTGCTCCCTTGGCTTCCCTCCAAGTAGATTGCGCCGTCCAGGAGCAGCACGAAACTGCGAGAGCTTTAACCGAGACCCAGCAAAATCAACCACCGAAACAAGTTGTATTGACACACCCCGTTCTGGAAAGCTCTTTTTTCAGTGAAGACGACAGTGAGCATGTCGAAGACGACGAAAGAGCAAGCTTGGATCTGGAATGGGCAGAGTCCGCTGCGCAACAGGACCTCCGCATCTCTCTGCGACTTCCGATATCTGACTTATCAACGCCAGTGGCACGATTTGCCAGAAGACAAAGACAAAATTATAAGCAGGCGTTACGGAACCGGAATCCCCCCCTTTCAACCTCGTCTCTGTTTTCTGTCCTCGAGAAGGTGGACATCGACGATGACGACGACGTTGAACCTCAGGTGTCACTCGCAGATCTCGACTTGCCTCACTACTACTTTACAGCAGAATTTGATGACACAACTCGTGTTATTCAGAGCGCCCCCTGGCATCACATCAAACATATTTGGGATCACCAGCGCGCCGAAAACGCTCTGCAGGTCTCATCTGCGTACTCCTTCGAAGATCAGCAAGATCGACAAGCTCTTTGGGAAGGGTACATAACGCAGGAGCTGTGTCATCTTGACGCGGCCCAAAATGAAGTTGCCAAGCTTTTATTGAGACACATTCAACCTCACGAGTCGTCTCTTCAGCGAGCAAACCACTCTATCCACCAGTTTTCGTCCAACTTGCATATTGCACAAATGTACCTGACGAGAAGCCAGGCATATGTGAGACAAGCAGCTCGTGGTAGTTACGACCACGAAGTGGAACACTTTGTCGAAGGAAGTGGTTGGTTCGGAGCACAGAATTTGCTGGAAGCGTGGGCAGAACGAGACCTGTATACTGCTCTGGACACCACACTGGCAACCATCCAAGACACCTTGAAAATCGAAAAAGGATTGGTCGAAAAAATTTCGACCTTCACCTTTAAGACTGAACGACCTCACGAGTACGCTTCAATCATTCGTCAAGTGTTGCAGCTGCAGAAGGACGTATTGAGCAACGAAGCCATATCAAAGATTTTGGCCCTTAACGACTTGCGTTGCCGCCTTGCCGACAACGAGTTACTCCAATCATTTCGCAACAGGCTGCACGCACTGGCGGACTCAGTTGCAGTACGAGCCTGCAGGAGAAGAACATTTGGTCTTTCGACAGAGTACAAGAACCTTCTGTCAGCAGCCCTTGACGTGCATTTATTGCTTGGGGAAGAGGACGGGAAAGATAATCGAGACCGGGCAGACGAAGAACACAAAAGCAACACACCGGCCTCGCTGGCTCCGGCCAAGTCATGGCCACAAACAATGTTGGAAGCTCTGTGCTATGAAGCGGATCGCGTTTTTGCTGCGGCATTGCTGGATCCCCTAACCTCCGCCGACGAGCCAGACGGCTCCTCAAGTACAGATTCCGAATTCGAACGTGAGTTGACCCAGCTGGCCTATGAGATCCAACAGGACTGGGGAGATGCCGCAAAGCTACGTACCATCACGCACAATTTGGTCATCATTCGGTTTGATTGGGAGAAAACCAGTGCCTATCTGCTGCCTGTGTATCACCGAGTGTGCCACAACCTTGCCGACGTCCTGTATGCCCACCACATGATCGGCCAATGGCACGAACGTCTTATAAAGAAACTCGACGTCTCTACCGTTTCATCATCAAGAGATGAAGGAAAGGAAGAAAAAAACGATACTGCACAGCATGACAACCCGCAAGACCAGAAGATATGCGACTTAGGTGCTGACGAAATCGACAACACTTGCGACCAAAAAGAACGCTCCGTGGATTCTATTCGGCTCGCATGGATGCAGACACGTGAAACTCTTTGGAAGCGCTGCGAAGGCGTGTTGATCCAGTGCTTAGAGGAATACTTGCAATTTGCCTCGCACGAGAGCTTCTTCAAAGATCCGACCTCGGGAGAACTCAAATGGCGGCTCCACCTTGAAGAAATGCACAACCTGTTGAAGCTAACAGAACAGTTCTCGTCGCTCAGGTCTCGATTCCATACTGACTCCCATGCGATGAGCAGCCCATGCGACATCGACGGAGACCTAAAAGAGAAACTCTGTGACGTCTTTCGAAAACATCTGCGGTTCGTTCATGTCGAAGCCATGAACGCGTTAGGATCTAGTCTGAGCCAAGAAAACTGGGAAATGGTTGCATTGAAACAACTTTCTGAATTCGAAAAATCATCCAAATTGGCTCAGTCGGAAGCGCGACCAGTACTTCCAACGGTACGTCTTGACTAAGTTTAGCAGGGGGGCGATGCTGAATCACTTTGTCTGTCTCATTATTCTTACTTCGCAGTTGCTTATCGGAGCCATCTTGGACTCATCCCGCGAAATCAATGAGTCGATCACTCCTACTCGATGTGCCAAGACGTGTCGAAGATCCCTCTTCGCTGGTGATCAGCAGAAAAGTGCTGCTGCCAATCCTTTTCTCGTTGTTGGGGACAAGGAACCCCCCTTGTCTGAACCTGCGCGCCAAGATGAAAGCGAGCCAAGCACAAGAATACCTCATGGTGACACTGAAGTCTACAAAATGATAAATGAGTTCCTATCATCTGGAGGGGAGGAAGCTTCATCGTTCACAAGACTGGCATCCAAGAGTTTGGCGAAAGTTTTCTTCACGCGGATTGCTCGTCTTCTGGTGATCATGGGAAAGCTTCCGCTTGTTACTGAAGACGTCAGCGTTGTTTTTGCCAACCTGTGCGATCTCTACTTCACAACAGTTTTTCGCATCTGTGTCGGCAGTGCAAGCACTGAACGAATCATCTTGGGACTAGATCGTCCTTCTCTGATCGAATTGAATCAACAGCCGCATCTTCCAATGTCCTCACCAGGCAAATCCGACAAACCGCCGTCATCACCTCCGTTGTTCGGCTTTAGAAGGCGATCCAGCAGCTCATCTCTCAGTGGAAGGCGACGGAATTCAATGCAATCCATAGAGTTGCCTGCAACCTTGGAAGCAGACTTGTGTGCACCGCTGTTTTGCGATTCTTCCAGTTTGACATCCACTCGCGCGTTTATCGAGAGAGCCCAGCTCACCCTCAGAGACATTGTACTCTTGGACAAGGTTGACCAATGGATTACGGACCCTGTCACTGTGACACCATCTTCTAACAACAACGGCAGCAGTTCTGAGGAAGAGGATGACAGATTTGTCGTCAAAGCCATTAGCAACTTGGAGAAACGAATGGGAGCAGCGTGGAGCTGTTTGGGAATTGCAGCATTGCTCGATGCGACTTGTGTGGTGGCAAGGAAGAAACTTTGCGAGTCACGAAGTGGTAGAGCACATTGTAGTGATCTCTCCACTCTCGAACACTACAAAGAGGCGGCATTAAAGACGGTTTCAAAACTGATCCAGCTTGCCTCTAAGGTCTCCACAATGCGGGCCATTATGGCACGGCGTGTGGTCTCTGAGGTATGTCTTGTGCCAATGATTGTTTCAGGTTGACATGCACCTGTCCGGAGTCGCGAGCCAAGATTCGTCTCATCTTTACCTTCTTCATTGGTGCAAAGGTGATACAGGTTGGTCCGGGCTGGGAAGAGTGCAAGTTGAATGAACACCCGAATGAATACATCGAATCACTCGCCAGCAGATGTGCTTGTATTTGGGCGGCGCTGAGCATCTCGCCAAACAAGCTCCCTGATGGCGTTCGGAAATCGATCTGGGAACACATGATTGAAGGGGGGTACGTATGCTTGCTAGATGGCTTTGCACGGATTCCATATTGTTCGACGGAAGGTAGAGCCCAAATGAACATGGACTTGGCATCCTTTTCAGCTGGGATCCAACCCTCGGCTGTAATGGAGCGACTCGAATACCAAGTGGAGTACCCCGCCCCTCCAAAGCCAAACTTGACGAGCCGAAACCGTGTAGATACGTTCATCAAGGTTTTTTACTATCCCAAGAAGGTAACGTCTGGTGGAGCTCGAGTTGTTTGCTGAATAGTATGGGTTTCTCACCTTCGTTTTCACAGGACGTCATGGCCTGGATCATTGAAAACCACGAACACTACTCACTGAACCATTGTCTTAGTTTGGTTACGAATGCCTATCGGGGGAGTGAGAATGGTGGTAAGGATGGCGCATCTATGGAAGAGGCGGTTGAGCTGGTCAAGAAGATGTTTGAAGATGAACCCCGGGACAAAACGGACGAAGATCTTTACTAGTAGATTAGGTAACGACTTTAGAGTGCCCTGATCGTGGCGAAGGAGCCGATTGATGGTTGCGGTCCGTGCTAGAATTGAAGCAATTCTCTTCCCTTGACTGGATCCCCAATTTTGCTTCTCGGACAAACCCAGCTTGGAATCGAATCTTCCCCAGGCCTCATGCTGGAAATGCCATGCTCGCTCTTTCTGTCTTCCATTCCCACTATCTTTCCCGTCGCATCGGGTGGGCTCAAACAAGTGGCTGGGTGTGTCAAGATGCTGCTTTTTGCTAGCCAATAGCTACCTGCTCGAGCCAGCGAATCAACAAAAGGAGCCAACAGGTTTGGCCAAAGGAAAAAGGGTGGCAAAATGTGCACAAGAATGTGAGGCCTTGCGCGTTGGCCAGCTCCACGGTACCCTTGGTTTGGAAATATGGTAGATGCGGTAAATATTATTCTCTATTAAAATCGCAGAGTAAATTGTAGCATTAACCCTATAATTACCTTAACTTTCGCAGTACCGAAGCACATTTTTGGTACGCCTGTACAACCAATGACGCTCTCTGGCTTTGGCCGCCCAGCACTCAGCACTCTCTCTGTTGCTGACTTTTGGTCTCAGTCTATATCCACCGCCGCTGCCACCACCTCACCAAGCAAGCAGCTGACAACATCATGCCATCTACAGCTCCAGGAACTCCTCCGAGAGAGCAGCCATTGCCAAATGAAGCCCCCATTGACCAGTTGTTGGATAAGGATGACATCTGGATCAACAATATCCTTCCTTGTTTAGGTATTGGACAGTATGCATTCGTGGGTGCCGTCAACAAAAAATTCAATCAACTCTACAAAGCTTGTTTTGCTTCCGTGGAGGACCCTTGTCTTCGAGTGAAATGCAGCTATCATCCTTACCACCGCGCAGCGACTTGTACAGAAACATCCTACACTGCCGCATTCTTCAACGTGTCATGTGCCCAGTACTGGGAACGCGGAAATCACGACGTTTCCGCCTCGATTCTCTCTCTTCCCTGTAGTATTGCAGCTAAAACGGGGAATCTGCGGCTTCTTCAGTGGGCCCGCCACAACGGATATCCATGGGACGAAGAGATTTGCGCCCAAGCTGCGTCTCGGGGCGATTTGGAGCTCCTCAAATGGGCACGTGAAAATGGCTGTCCATGGGATCGGCGTACCTGTTTCTTTGCAGCCAAAGAAGGTCATCTGGAGATCCTCAAGTGGGCACGTCAAAATGGCTGTCGATGGAATGCAACGACATGCGCCCATGCTGCTCAAAATGGACATTTGGAGATCCTCAAATGGGCACGTGCAAATAGTTGTCCATGGGACGAGCATACTTGTGCCGCGGCCGCTGGGAATGGTCATTTGGTGGTTCTGAAATGGGCTCGAGATAATGGTTGTCCATGGAATAAGCGTACTTGTGCTGCAGCAGCTGGAGATGGTCATTTGGATGCCTTGATATGGGCACATCAAAATGGATGTCCTTGGGATGAAGAGACTTGTGCAGAGGCTGCCATGAATGGTCATTTGGGTGTTCTAGAGTGGGCACATACAAATGGCTGTCCTTGGGATGGATCGACATGCTGGAGAGCTGCTAATTATGGTCACTATGAGGTACTGAAATGGGCATACGAAAACGGATGTCCTTGGGAAGTTGATGAAGAGACAATGGAATCTGCTCTTGAAGGTGGTGAGTTGGAGATTTTCAAGTTGGCCCATGAGACTGGACGGCCTTGGTGTGAAGATACCTGTTACATTGCTGCTCGGTTGGGTCACTTTGAGTTGCTGAAGTGGGCCCATGAGAATGGCTGCCCGTGGGATGAAGAGACATGCTATGGAGCGGCTGCAGCTGGGGAGTTTGAAATTTTGCAGTGGGCCCGAGAGCATGGTTGTCCGTGGGACGAAGGGACCTGTGCAAGTGCTGCTGGAGCTGGGAACTTGGAAATACTAAGATGGGCCCACGAAAATGGTTGTCCATGGGGACCAGACACTATTTGGAGCGCAAATGATAATGGGCATTATGAAGTTGAGCAATGGGCCCGAGACAATGGATGCCCACTGGAATGGGAGTATCCTTCTGATTCTAGCTAGTCAGCATTCCGATTTCGATTCGGATGGGCTATCAGGAGAGGAAACAAAGTAGCAACCCGAGGCGTACCCGTGTAGAGCACAAGTAGGTCACGAGCTGGTTGAAAGTGTACTCAGACCAATTTAGTAGCTGTGTCTTGCCTTCCCAAAGAAATCTAACCTCGTTTTAGCAAGCTAAAGCGGCAAGATCAAGCTGCCACTATGAAAGTAGTGTATCTGTAGCCAAGAGAAAAGTTGGTTGGGTCAACCCAATATGACACTAGATCCATGCCTCCACTCGATGGGATGGATCCGTGAGTGTGTTTTGGTATTTTGTGTGTTTTATCTCCGCAGCCAGCTTTGTGTTCTATGGGGCGAGACGAGACGAGATCAGTTTGGTGTTTGCGCCAATGGATTGAGAAAGATCAACCAAGTATTCATTCATCCCTCTATGCCACCCCTCTATCGAAACGCTCCAATGGCGGCAATGGCATTGCGACAGTACTCAAGTCAGGGCTTTCAAGCGATGGCAACAGGGGGCTTGAATTGTGTCAAGATCGTGTTCCCGTGGCTTCTGCTGAAGTGCACACCGACCCCATACGGGTACTAGTACCTGGTATGCTGGTACTGGTAACGGTACCTCACCGCTATACCGCAGAGCACCCACAGCGTGAAGCCAATTAAACTCTTCTCCTTCGTACGTACATGTACGTGTGATGAAGCGGCTGGAGCTGGGAAATTCGAGATTTTGAAGTGGGCCCGAGATCGAGAATGGTTGCCCATGGAACGAATATAGCTGTTCCGCTGCTGCTGCAGCTGGGGAATTGGATATTTTGAAGTGGGCCCAAGAGAATGGTTGTCCGTGGGACGAAGAGACCTGTGCAAACGCTGCTGAAGCTGGGGAATTGGATATTTTGAAGTGGGCCCAAGAGAATGGTTGTCCGTGGAACGAAGAGACCTGTGCAAACGCTGCTAAAGCTGGGGAATTGGATATTTTGAAGTGGGCCCGAGAGAATGGTTGTCCGTGGGACGAACGGACCTGTTCGTATGCTGCTGCAGCTGAATTGGAAATTTTGAAGTGGGCCCGAGAGAATGGTTGTCCATGCGACGAATCTTCCTGTTCGTCTGCTGCTGGAGCTGGAAGCTTGGAAATACTAAGATGGGCGCGTGAAAATGGTTGCCCATGGGATGCATTCACTATTGGGCTCGCGAAAAGTAGCGTGCATCATGAAGTAGAGCAATGGGCCCGGGACAATGGATGCCCGGAAAAGGAGTTAGGTGCACAATTGGGCCGGGCTGTTTGAAAATAAGACTGGGCCAATAAAAAGGACGGTAACTTTTCTGTCCGTCGTCCGTTTTCCGCGGGATAGGCAAGTCGAGATAAACGCGAAAGAAGTTAGATGGTGCAAAAAAGGCAACAATACCATGTCATTGCCACTGTTATACTTACATTAGACTGCCACAATGGCTATAGTTGTTAACTATTTAGATAGAGTTGTTAACTTCAGTTGGCGCAGTAGCCATAGTGGCTGCTTCAGCTGCTGACACCTTAGTAGCTGTACGTTGCCTCCTGGTAGCTTTGGCCTTTTTCGAATTGGCTTGAACCTTCGCTCGACGTTCTACTCCCGGGTCTTCTTTAAACCACTTGATTGTTCTCTTGTCTAGTGGTATCAGCTTGCGCCACTTGTCATACAGCTCCTGCCACTTGATGTCGGGAATTCCAGGAGGTTCTAAGTGGGCTGGTCCATGTTCCAAGGTCAGCGGCTCCTTGAAGACACTCCAGTCTTGATTCTTGTGAGCTTTCCTCCATTCCTTGGGACGAAACTTCAATCGAGTGAGTAGCTGGGCCTCTTCCTTGGCTCCATCGAACGGCTTGACAAACATATGATGCATGCTCCTTGTACCATCCACTTCGAAGCAGTGATGTTCTGATACAGCTTTGACTGGAGCCCAGTACTGATCGAGATACTTATCCCAATCAAAGAAGTCTTCCTTTTCCTTGACACGGATTGGAGTGACATCATCCCGACGCATAGAAGCAATAAGATCCTCTGGAGTGAAGACGTTTGACTGGAAAGGCAGTGGGTGAGACAGTTTCAATTTCAGGTTTTCATGAGAAGACGAACCATAGCCATCTTACTGTTCTGTATTCCTTTTTCATAAGGTTGAACATCCGATCACAGTCATTCTTTGTATGCCCTTTGATAAGGAAAGTAGCGCGGGCTTTGACGCAGATGCCTCTGTTGACCAGCATAAAGAGTAGCCGGATCACCATTCTGTTCTTGTTCTGTCCAGGACAGTTGTCAAAGAAGAAGTTGATCTCCGGCACTGGGTGGTGGTGTTGGTCATCTCTCCTAAGACCTCCACCAGTCGTCACAAGGCCATCCATAATCAGTAGTTGCGCCAGAAGGCTTGCCACATTGTTGCCGCCATTCTGTCCTTCTCCTTCTATATAAGTAAATGCATAGAGATGGTTCAGCGAGCAATCAACCACACCGAATACATAGGCCCACAATGGGGAAAGATAGTAGGTCTCGCCAGGCTGCTCTTGTCCAAAGTGTGGAACATCAATGTTCTGCGCATAATCGCAAACATAAGTGTACACTCGCTGGTCCCACTCTTTGTCTGTGTCACGCAAAGCTTCTTCCTTCTTGAGATTGAAGAGAGCTCTCTGCCGTCGTGCCATTTCAACATGCATCGACGCCTACATTACAGAATCCTCCATGGCATTGATGGCATCAAACCTTTCCTGAATGTCGGCATAGGGATCAACCATGGTCAGTGCTTTCTCAAACTCCAACTCTTCTGCATCAGAGTCATCAGAATCTTCTTCATTATCTTTGTTGTTGTTTTTCTTCTTCTCTGCTGCAGCAGGAGCATGTCGTTCGCAGTACTTGTGTTTATTGGCAAAGACATAGCACTGGTCGCAGATGTCGGCACTTGGCTTCTGAATAACAAGCTTTGGGTATTCCTTCTTCCAGAAACGTCGAAAGGAGCTCCACGATGGCAACTGAGAAGCAGTAACTTTCTGTTCTTTGTCAGGGATTTCAACCTTCTTCAACAGGCGCCCCTTGTTGTCCCACTTGATTTTCCATCCAAGCTCTCCTATGAATCGGTTGTACAGACACCGCTTTGTCATTGAAGATGGCAATTCGACAACATCTTTCTCTTCCTCTCGAAGTTCAATTGCCGTGTTCAACCCATCAACCATTTCTGTCCGGACAATCTTGGTTGCACGGGGAAGAGCATGTTCTTTCATTGAAGAGAAGAACTCATTCATATGGTCGAGCGATCTACTGTTCAGTTTGTTGCCGGGCTTGTTCTTCAATCCGTGGACAGGATCATCACCGGATTTGACAAGCTTGACCACTCCCTTCCACGCCTTCTGTCCATAACCAATCAATTGGCATAGAGCGTTCCTGCAAATCAACCTTGTTGTCGAACCAGGTAAAAGGAAAACTCTTGTTGAACTTTCACGATGAAGTCCTTGGAACATGAGTTGTGCGGCCAATCCAGAGCGGATCCATTCTTTCACCATTCTCTTTCTTTCTGCATAGTCCAACTTGCAGAACAAGAACAGTGCCTTCGCACAGGAGTGAATATCGTCGTCATCTATCTGTTCTTGCAGATCGTGTAGGCAAGTGCAACTTGTAGCACGTCCAGGTTTGTTGACCAGGTCAAAACAGACTGTTTTCGCCAGGGCAGAATTGACGTATTCCACGAGATTATCAAGGCTATCACCCTCGTTTTCCTCCAGATCCTTCGCCATCTTGGAACTAAGCTTGGCCACAGGGCTCCTGAACAATCTAGTAGGGGCAACAGGAGGCGTACCGCCCCGTTCAGGGGTGTTTTCTTCGGCCATGGTCGACTTTTTCTGCCACCATGGACGCAATTTGTGAGAAAGAAAGAGTCGAAATCGAAACGTGACTCGCAGTCCCAAGCTCTTTCGACTCGATTTTGGTTGAGTCGATTGGCTGGAACGCTAGCCTCTCGGAAGGCGTCGAGCCTGTCGTTTGCGTAACTAAGCTAAAACGTTAGCTTCTGCCCGTCGGACTATATCAACATCTACATTGCTGGATAGCGGAGATTTTATATTTTTAATAAAAAGCCTACTTTCGAGATATGGTCAAAATCCGGGTTCCCTCGGCGACGTACAGACGCCATTGCCGACCCTGCTATTGGCCCAGTCTTACATGTACTTCAATCCGCTCCTGGCTGCACGGTGCTTGTCCTGGCTATTAGCTATGCTGGCTGGCTATTAGCTAATAGCCAGCATCCCTTGATAGGAATTGCTTGTACTTGCTTTGATTGCTTGTTCCGAATGATTGGTTGAATGCTGGAATCGAATCACGTGATACCAAGGATAGGCAGGTTGTTGGATGACCTTGCTTGCTGCTACTAGCTAGCTAGAGTTATTCAGTTTCCCTGCTTGTTCCGAATTGCTAGCTACTAGCTACATAGCCACTCGGCGCTATGTTGGTGGTGACAAAGACAAACCAGCCAGGCCGTGCTGGCTGAGCGAATATTGTGTCTTCTTTGCTGCGGCTACACATGCGGCCGCTCTTACATGTACGATACGATACGATAAGATACGATACGATGCATACTGCACGGTATGTTTCCACTGCTGCTTCCTGTTGGGCAAAAGGCTTGGTTGGGCACTGGCTAGCTAGCTAGCTACCACAGACAGCAGATAGGATAAAAAACTACGAAGCGAGCACTCTTTGCCAATGCATTGCTTCTAGCTAGTAGCTAGCTAGCTAGCTAGCTGGCCAGCTAACCATTCATGGCTTCCTCCCGCAAGCCCCTGCATACTACTGCTTTGCATAGAGTACTGCCGTAGCATAGATTCGATTCGATTATTAGACATTCATGATAAAGTTTCCCTCTCTGTCAACGGAATTGCTTGTAGAAACTTCCAGAAGCAACCAAAAAGTTCTTGCCTGCAGCTGTTGCGATCTAATTTTCTTTTTTGGTGGGAAGATAGATGAGACGCGAGAGGGACTGTCGTTCGACGAAAATTTGGAAATCCGGCTATACCTAAGATAGTGAGAAAGACGTTTGCAACGGTTGAAGATTGAAGCGTACTTAGATTGGAGTGAGCGCCTGTTGCCTAAGTGACAATGTGTGGGTTTTCTAAGTATCCTTGAAGAGCACATGTGGTGGCTATCTTGGCAGGTCCCGTGTACTGTACCACAGCTGAAGGCACGAGATCTGCTATAGATAGCAAGTGGAAGTGTCAGAGCGAAGGGCGCCCTTTTGGTGTTCGTTAGGATAGACTATCATAGAGCGTTTGTTGGAGGGTAAAGGGTACGAATGAAGTCTTGTAGACGATGGCGGTCATCCATCCCGCGCTTTCCTTCTCGTGGAGAAGCCTAAAAGAATCTTGTTGAATGAGAAAGCAAGCAACAAGCAACAAGCACATCAAGTCAAAATTTAATCAAATCACAATAAAGCTGGCTTTGCGAAAGTAAGATATCTAATAACTCAAGTTACGACTGTACGAAATCTCTTACCTAACTTCACTCAACCAAGAAGACGAATAAGAATGACGAGAATCGTGGCGGTCGTGTTTCTGTCGTTGCTGAGCTTGGCGCTGCTCGATGTTCTGGTAGTACCAGTCGAAGCCCGCACTGGTGGACTGGTACGTGGACGCAGTAGTAGTAGCAACTCGAATGAGTTGAATAATCTCAATCGACTGCTGAAAGAAGACAAGGAGAAATACAAGGAAGAACCCGTGGCGGCGGATGAACCAGATCTAGACGACGAGGAAGAAGAACCAGAAGAACCAGAAGAACCAGAAGACGAAAAGGACAATAAGGATAAGGATAAGGAAGACGACGACAAGGACGAAGACGAGGAAGACGAACAAGAAGTCACTGAAGATGACGAAATGCAAACCGAAGAGTCCGGAATGACAGATGATGACGATATGGAAACCGATGAAACGACTGGAGACGACGTGATTGTCATTGAATCGGGAGTCGAAGCTCCTAACGCTACGGACGACGAAGAAACGGTGGCTCCGAGTGCTGGTGGAACGGAAGACGAAGACGAAGATCAAGACAGCACGACCATGCAAGAAGAAGCCTCGAACATGACTAGTACTGGAAACAACAACATGACCGAAACTGTCGTATTGCCCGGACAGACATTCGTCGTACGTTTGCCCTCATTCGCCATTACCATGGACTCGTCCATCAACCATGACGATCTAGAGTTGGAGGATTACCTACTCAACTACATGAAGACTGATCTACCCAACCTCGTTGCCGTTGACGTGGACATTTACACGGAGGATGGCATTGTGCTCGACGACCAAGATGGAGACAGCATGGACGAAGATGATGAAGATCAAATGACCAATTCGTCCAGGCGCGCCTTGCAAGAACCCACTACTAGTACTACAAGTACCACCACCAAGTACCTCTTTGAAGGTAATGCCACATTTGAAGGTCCTCCCATGAGAACCGAAGACGAAGTCGAAATGGCCGTTGTCAAGGCACTCAATGATACCGACGCACTTGTCGCACATCTCACGGCCCTGGCACCGGTCAACACCACCGTCAGCCTCACGGATGTCAACACCGATTCCGAACAAGTCTCTACCGAAATTGATCAAGCCAAGGGCGAAGTCTCGGCCGAACAACCAGATGCGTCACAGGAACAACAGTCAACAACGACGGATGGATTGAGTTCCACCGGATTGGCCATTGTCATTATTGCGGCTTGCATTGGTGGATGTTCTCTTATCATCATTCTCTTTGTCGGTGTCAGTGGGCCTCCTCCAGTCAGGGGTGGTGGCGGCGGAAAAATGGAAGGAACCTTGCCCGCAGCAGCAACACCGCCACCACCCAAAAAGGAAGAAGCGGAAGAACCCCAACCCGAACAACCAAAGGATTAAGAAAAGGCAAGACAAGGCCAGGCAAGGCCAGTACATTCTCATTATTATTATTATTATTATTGTCGTCGTTGTAAGTAAGTATACCTATCATTGTGCAATCATAATCCTTATAACAATAACAAAAAACAAACAAAAACAAAGATGGTCACGTACTTGTGTCTTATTCTCCTGTGGACATCCCTTCCATATACATCTGATCATCCTTTCCTCCCCAACCTCTTTACAACCTCCCACTCTCTTGAACACGTGCAAACGACCTGTGGCATGGGAACATAGCCGGCCGATGAGCAGACTTGGATGAATGAATGTGGGAAACACCTGGGCCTTGGCTGGCTCATGTGTTGTCCTCAAGCACTTGCTTTTTGTCTGAATCAGTTATAGATTTTGAGTTTTTCTTCTTCTGGATAGCTGACGCGTCCTTGATTTCGATGATGCTTGCTTGGTTGGCATGGTAGTACCGGTACAGATCCAGCCATCGCACGATGTTCTCTCATGCAGGCAGAGCCAGCCACAGCTAGTTTACAGCCAGCTAGCCGCATAGCTTTCATGATCAAGCAAAGTGAAAAGTGGCACAAAATGGCGAAAGAATGTACCGTACAGCAGCCTGCGAAGAGAGATTCTGTTCCATCCGTAATCCGTGCATGGACTGGCAAGAACAGTATTATTTGTTTCATCTTGCTGGCTTGGCTGACTGACTGTTCGCTTGCTTCTGGGAAACAGAAAGGGACGGAAGAAGCTTGAAGTCGCGGAGAATCAAGAAAGCAAGAAAGCATGCCAGCAGCACAACAGTTACTAAAGGCACCGGTAGTCTAGCTAGCTAGTTGTAGTTCGGCCGTGCCAAAACCCAAGAACCAAAAAGCAAGCAAGCAAGAAATGAGCGAGAGCAGTAGAACATCAATCTCCTGTCATGGCATGATCCTCGTCAAACACACTGGTATCATCATAGTTATTGATCTCCACTGGCTTTTGATTCCTACTTCAATTGCTACATGCTACACCCCTCCGCCTTGGTCTTTGACGACAGACTTCCTCCCATGCAAGGACGCAACCCACTGAAACACTACTGGTACCTGATCCCGTGGCAGTATACCGGTACTGTATAATAGAATACCACACCAATGGCAACCATAAGAGGTACCGGTACGAACGGCACGGTATTGGTGCGTACGGTACCGTCTCGTAGAGGAAGGCTCAGATGCAAGAACGATGATTGATTCGATTCATTCCATCCTTGATGCAAGCAAGCCCGATGCTTCTGTTGAACCAATGCGACTCGGACAAGTGAAACAGACCGTGGAAAGTAAAAAGATCGTGGAAGCACATGATAAAAAGTGACCGATCGCAGGGCGATGCTTGTGTGTTGATCATTCGAATTTAAAAAGTTGCACCGTGTTACTCCGACCCGTAAACCTTCAGCATCTTGGAGATGCGGCATTGTTGATTTGATCGCCGAAGAGTTGAGTAGAGTAGAGTTGAGTTGACCATGAAGACGACGACGACGACGACGACACAGAATGCTATTGCTGGTAGCGCTGGTACTAGTTATACTAGTAGTAGCAAGCGATCGGCGCTCTCAGCAGTGAATCCCAACACGATTGGTAAGAGCACATGTACGAGTACGAGCACGAGCAAGCCAAGTGACAAGAAGTCCTCCAAGAAAGTCAAGCAGCCGTTCGGAGCAGCCACTACTACTACTTCTACTACTACTACTAGTAGCTTGCCGTTCGACTTTTCCAATAGCGAAGCTTGCAAGTCTTTCTACGCGATGCTAGACAAAGACAATCAAGAACAAGCCGAGCAAATCGCCGCTCGAAAATTGGCGCTCCAGCTCAAAAGTCCGCAAAAACAGAAAAGACTTATAAGCACTCCAAAAAGACTTATGGGCACAACTACTGGTAGTCCGACTGTGGATGCCGTGATGCAGGACTTTTCTTTCGACACCAATGCCCACGACGATCAAATAATGGCTCATCTAGCCGAAACTGCATTGCAAAACATTCACAATCATTCCAACACTGAATCCACGCGCTGCAAGACCGTCTTGAACAACTTACATGGAGTGCACCAACAAAAGAAAAAGAACAGCAAGATTCACCAGGATCTCACACTACAACACATTCTACAAAACCCAAACAAGTACCTCAATAATAATTGAACTACATCGTACTAGTACAATAATATATGGAATGGAATGGAATGGAATGGAATGCAATACTGTAGCATAAAGTTACACTACCAAAAAGAATCCTTGGTCCGGTCCGGTCCGGTTGGTCGGACGTCCTGACACTTTCATTCATCTTTAGCAGCAGCGCTTCTGATTTCTGCGTTTTCTTTCGTCAATCAAGGAACTTGCAATGCTATTTGCCCTCCCCTGATGATGGATCATTCTACGTATACCGGTACACCCACCATCTCAGCATTCATTTGGCTCACGGACACATGACATGTAATCCCTCTACTACTGGTACGGTACCATAGCTAGCTATTAATAGTAACACGTCGTACGATACTAGTACCAGTACGACACGTCGGAACATCGAAACACCACCCTACGGTACATGATGAAAGGCGCCCTCCATCAGAGTATTATTCTACCCATGACACTCTTCCACCCTCACAGCATTGCTTCTTCCGACTGTGCTTGATCCAACTACTAGCTAGTAGACTACTCAGCCGCCCTACCGGTACCCATTTGAAACAATCTTGGCTGCAGAATCTTACAGAAGACCGCTCTTCCTCTGCCCTCTACACCTCTGGATGAAAACTAATAACTGGCAGACTGAGCTCGCTCTCTTCCCAATTCCCCTTGAGACATCCCTCTTCTGTCATTCCATCCACACAACACTATACCCCCCTTTTCTCGTCTGGCATTCTGTCTTGTCCTGTGCTCCTGTTCCATACATGTATATTTATTGTTCCCAGTAGAATGCGCCAGGTGTTGATGAAGGAGTGAAACAAAAGCAATCAGCCTTCGGCGCAATCATACCATCATACCTTTATTAGATAATATTTTTAAAACTACAGTACTATTAATCATTGTGCGCTATTAATACCTTGCGGTACGGTAAGTAAAGATATCATAGTTTGTGGTGCAGCAAGGATGAATAGAAGCTCGACGTGCTTTTGGAAAGCTGTTTCTTCGTTGTGAGTCCCTTTGATATTCTGTCCGGCACTAAGTTTCTAACACTAAGGTAGTTGTTTAGGCAGAAAAGGGTTAAATAGCGGTGACACCTTGCAGTTTCCGGTCACAATGACTATGACGTCCTCATTTATTTGTGCCTCGTATCTTTTCCCGCGCAAATTATTATTATTTTAATTGGAAGACGACGAAGAAGAAAACAAGTCACAACAAAGACAAGAAAAGAAAAAACAAGAAGAAGACAAGATGAAGGACAAGAGCCACAGAAGAAGCAGCAGTGGTATTACTGGCAAAAGCAAAAGCAATACTAGTAGTAATATTAATAATAATATTACCAGCAGCATGACCAAGAGACCCGAATGGGCCAACATGCCAGTGCTGCCCGGTATGAAGTTGGCTACTGGAAGTTCTACAGGAAGTTGTACTGAGGAGTATGTGGTATCTCTGGTAGTGGAAATTGTGTCTTGCAGCAATTTGGCAGCTTCAGAATTTCTCAAAGTTCCTCTGGCTGATGCTTATGTAAAAGTCAAGTTGGCCACTACCGGTACCGGTACTACCAGCACTACTAACACTACCACCACTACCAGCAGCAACAACAAAAAGCAGTCACTTGACATTCACAAAACCAAACCCATTTCGCAAACGTGAGTCACGAGTCGAAGAACCAGTCATGAATGGGGTGGTCTGTGTGGGAGTTGATTATTGTTGTCCTGACCATGAGAGGTCCACCAAGTCTGAGTCTAGCTACATAGCTACGGTACCGGTAGCAGGCAACTTGCATGTTACCATAGCCACTACAGTAGCTAGCTGGTAGCTGGTAGTTGCAGTAGCTTAGTGGTGGTGGCTGGGCGGATCCATTCTGCATTGCTTGCATGATCAAGCATTTCATTTGCATGGTTGCATGATTGTCACTTACTTGTCATTGGTGTGATTGTTGGTCTGGTTTCTGTGTTCAAGTTGGTTTCATCTCCTAACTCACTCACCTTTTGCTTCAATACGCTACATTTCTTTCTTTTTCTTTTCTTTCTTTTGATTTGGGCCACACAAAGCAACAACCCACATTACACGTTGGAATCCAAGTCTAGTTTTGTCATTGACGGTATGCCCGTGGCGTACTTGTACCAGGCTGAAGGATTACTCTTCAAGGTCAAACATGCCGGTGACAAGACAGAACTGGGATATCTACATGTCACTCCCAATGCACTCTTGCAAGCCACGGGACAAGATCAAGTCATTGAACTCATTCATCCAAATACACTCTTACCGGGAGTCGCAGGAGCATTGACTATTCGATGTAGACCCGCCGAATCCTCCGATGTCGAATTTTACAAGTTCTGGGGATACGGATATTTCAAGGAATACAACAAGTACGATCCGGCACACGACGACCCTGCAGCAACAACAAAGAGCAAAAAGAAAGACAAATCGTCTTCCAAAACAACATCAAAGCTGTGGAAAGTATCCATGTTTGGACCACACAAAAAGAAGAAAACGTCCAAACTCAAAAAAGAAACTCCACCCAACATGGCGTCGGCCATGGTCGTGGCGGCATCCGCGACGGCAGCTGCAGTGGAACCGACAACGACCACGACCACAACCTACACCGCACCGGAAATTGTCACTGCACCATCCACCGATGATACCGTCGATTGTTCCGTGCTCGATGAGACGCCAGCAATGAAAGGTACGTTGCGTGCTTTCTTTTCTTGGAAGTATTTGTTGTCCTTGTTTTGTGCGTGTTCGCCCACCGACCGTACGATCTGTGCGCCGCTTCGTTCGTTCCAGTGAATGACATCCTCGGGCTTGCATGACCGTGTTCTTTTGCTACCACGCAGCCGCATCTCACGCTGTCTTCTTTCTTGCCTGCCTAACTAATCTTGTTTTTGTCTGATACCAATGCCATTCATTGACAACAACCCACTACCGTTGCGAATGATGAATCGACTGAACAATCGCATCTTACAACACGAACTCGACCATGACCATGACCATGACCACAACGACGAACGAACCAAACAATCTACTTTGACGCATCCTCTACTTTGTGGTTCATCTCGCATTATTGCTGCCTGCATCCGTGCGTTTGCTTCTTTTGGCTCACTACGGTACTGGTAATAACTGTGGCCTGGAACAGAACCCGTTACGGAACCTCAAGGAGAAGGCAACGCTGCGACCACCAAGGAGCACGAAGATGCGGAAATCGGTGAAAGTGAGCAAACCAAAGATGTCACCGTCATGTCGGCACTCACAGATGATTACAACAACAACAGCAATATCGTCGTCGACGACGAAATCACGACTTCTCAGCAGCAGCAAGAACATCCTGCAGTGGACCCCTACAAGGCGGGAGAAGTCGAAGATTTAGCCGAAGCTACAACAAGCAACCATTTGATGTGTCCCGACGACTGCTTCACGGGGAATTGCGTCATTCTCTAGCCAGCAAGAGCCAGAATCGCTCACAGGAATGCCTCGACAGCTCTGGTGGTTCTACTGGTAAACACTGACTACTACTACCGTACTAGTGCCACATGATCGTGTTGATTTTCATCTCGTCAATTTGCGAACGTGGCTGCTGTCCAGACATGAACCTTCGTGCGAAGAACAGGTGTTAAGGATTGCTGTTGTTGAAGCAAGGCCCTTCACGAAATCACGGTGCAAAGATGAACGACGTGTTGTTGTCTGGAAGAAAGTTCTTTCGAGCTGCTGCGCTCAACTCGAGTAGTGGGGCCGCTATCAACAAACCAAAGAAAAAAGAAGGCCTCGATCTAACGTGTAATCGTAAGAATTGCTAGATAATCTCATTGATGGCTGAGCGCAAGCCTTGCACGCAAGTAGATTCAATTATTGCGGAGCCTCTTGATAGATGCTGGCCAGCACGTCAAGTGACAATTTGACGGGTGGCCATTGCATGACCTGGGCTAGCTTGGGATTGTGGTGCGCTACATGTCCGGGGCTGATTCATGGGAGGGTCACTGTAGGGCCGTCCTGTTGTAATCCGATGATCGTGCTCCGAATGTAATTGAATCAAGGCGAAGACGTAGCTGCCATATATCATGCACTCGAGGGCAGCCCGCTGGCCTTGGCGACGACAAGCAGGTATCGCTGGAGGAGGTGGGGAGGAGGTGGTGGGTTTACGGTCGCACGTACGCGCCGTGTATGCGCCATGGAGGGAACCAACGCGTCGGCTTGACTATATGAATACTAGTAGAGTTGCTTCTGGTTGTCGTTGCGACCGGTATGCAGCTCACCGTCTCGGCAAGGGGCAACGCGTCGTCGAGGTTCGTCCTTGCTTAGAAAAGTGTGAACGCAGCTCTGGAGCCGCACCTCGAGAATGATCAATCGAATCTTCGGAACTCCTTGAAGTACCGATCGCTACGTAGCAGTAGCAGACAAACGTCGAAGCCCTCCCGGTGCTACGGTAGGTATGGAGAAAACGACAGGTTTAGGTTACGCTTTTGCTGCCTTATGGGTTGTCAGTCACGACGGGGAAATACAGTAATGCTTCCTTTGCTTGCCCCACACCAGTAACGATCTGGGCACAATCCTACCAGTACCCGCTCCAAGCAGTTGACTTGAACTTGGATACGTTAGTCCGTAGTGCTTGCAGTGGCTCCAGTTAACTAAAGTTTCGGACGACCACAGCGTGCGAGATCGCCAACGAAACGCACACTGAACAATGCTCATGCAAAGCTGTCCTTCGAATACGTCTGGTTGGTGAGGAGCAAAGAAGCTCAGGATGCTGACAGCAACAACTGAAAAGCCAAAGAGGATGCAGCAAGGGACACGGTGGCGAAACATGACAGCTCCACAACACTTGCAAGATGGTTTCCTTTCTGAACAAGCACTTGTGGCTCTGAATAGGATTGGCCAGGTTGCAAGACTCTGCTAAATGATCTGGCATGATGGCTTGGCAATGCATAGGAGTTAGGCATGAGCTCATCAGGGTTGATTTCTTGCTTCATAATACCCAAGTGCAATCCTTGTGCCACTAAAGCACTGCAATAGAATTGCTGATTCTCAAGGTTACAGCTTTTGTCAGTGGAGAATTCTTTCTTGAGGTGATGACGTAGAATGTGTATTCCCAAATTGATGGTGAACATTTCCAGTTTGCAATTGCTACCTACAGCATGTTTAATAAAAGCAAGAAGATTTGCATACCCCTCATGGTCATCCGAGATGGCAGCATTGTTTTTGTGGGGATTGACATACTTGTGGCGACGGACATGCAAGTCTTGAGTTGTGTCCATGGTTTGTTCAAGTCTGGTTTGGAGGGGAAAGAAGCAAACTCCTCTGCCTCGTACAACTTCCAACAAGCAAATCACATGTTCTGAATACATACTTGTACTACATGTATTAGTGCGAGCTTGGTGCTGGTGCTGGTGCTGGTAGTCATTGGGGAATAAAGGCTGCAGATCAGCAGCTTTGCCACGGACAACCAAAGCTGTATGAGTGTCGCTGCTGGAGAAGGATCCTTGCATTACAGCATTGAAAGTGCCACCCACACCTTTGGTGCAATACAACAGGATATCCCCTGTTTGCAAGGAGTGAAGAGAGTGGGTGCACATGTTCATCCTGCTATTACTATTCTAGTTGCGGTTTGTGGTTGGTCAGTGGAGGGCGCGATGCATGTAATGCAATCGCAAACTTTGCACACAGTTCCACAACGTAAGCGCTACTAGCTAGTACCGGACTCGGATACCAAAGCTTCCGAGGTCGGAGACTTCACACAGTGCATGTAACACACACACAACACTCACCCACACACACGCACACACACCTCTGCATAATAGCTAGCCAGAGAGCTGAGCTACTGCACGGCAGTGTCGCCACGAAACCGAGACCTGACCAAGACCTGGCTGGTATGAACTATTAATAGTCAATGGTTTTAGAGCTACTGTGCGGTGACGCAAGCACCAACCTGTGGAGTGGTTGCGTGTTGCGTGCATTCACTTTAAAAAAAGTAATGAATAGTTTCTAATGCTGCTGCTTTAGTTTTTGCTTGTACTGTTCCTTCATTTGCATCTTTTTGAGCTTGAGTGCTTGCTGCAATTCGTTTCCTTCAGGTACGATGAGTGGTTGTTCCTCACTGTAGGAATGTCCCGGTCGAGTGATTTGTTCGTCTTCTCCAAAATTGAAGGATCGTCTGGAATGTGGGTGCAGCTGTGCGATATCGGGTGGAGGCATGGCAAAGGACGCCGGGACTAGGTCATTGGAATGGAATCCCTCTTCTCGTAGAATGTGCAACTGCTGCAGACTCTCGGCTACCAATTCACTGCAATAGAATTGTGTCCAATCTTCCTTGGCATTTTTTAGGTACTGCGTGGCAGCGTACTGTTTGTACTTTTTGCCCAATCGGTGGAGAAAGAGAGAGCGCGCCATGTCCAACGTCAACAGTTCCAATTTGCGGCCTAGGACTTCCCGTATGAACAAGAGCAGGTTAGAGTACGCACTGGGAGTGATCAAGCCACTGTGGCGTCGTACACTCAAGTATTCCAGGTTGTCAATCGTACGGGCCAGCCGAGCTTCCAGTGGAAATAGACAAACCCCCCGTTGCGGCACGACCTCGAATATGCAAATCGCGTCATTGTCATTGTTTTTGTCAATTTGTCAATTTTATAATCTTCTGGGAAAAAAGGCTCTAAATCTGTCATTTTTCCTCTTACCACTACCGAACTGTGGCTGTAGTAGGATCCCTGCACGACCGCATTAAAGGTGGCCCCCAAATCCTTAGTGCGATAGAGCAGGATGTCGCCTGTATCCAAGGATTGCAAGACTTCCAGCGACTCTTCTTTCCAGTCGCTTTGACTAGAGTGGACTGTTAGACTGCAAGCCACACTGCTCTTCTCCTTATTACTAGCAAGTGCAGCTTGACGGGGAAACGAAGCATTCGGGAGAGGCATGATGTTGCGACGCAGAAAGGAAGGCATTTGCGATTTTATTTATTTTTATTGTGACGTCTGTAGTAAGCCAAAACAAGTGATTGATGAATCGAATGATCAATCGTGCTGGATGCTGTCCGTGACACAAAACCATCAAGCTTCCCAGCTAGGATCTCACAGGATCCATTCCGAGCCAAAAGATTCATGACACGACAAGCCTAGCTAGAGCATCAGGCAGCCTGGCTGGTTTAAAGGCTGAACCCGATCAAAAGAACAAAGACTTTGGACAATGACGGAGTGAAAAAGATACGCACCTCTACTACCTAGCCTGCGACCGGTACGGTACATCTACCGGTACATGTTGCATTGCTTCCAAGCTTCCTACTCTAGCTAGCTAGTAGAGATAGTAGCTAGGATACAGCAATAGGGTACTGGGTCAGGCCAGAAGGCAGCACAAAACAGTGCAAGTTCGCTCGGGTAGCAAGCTCGTGATAGAACTGCCTGACCTGTGGCGAAGCTAGCTACATGTTGTACCTGGTTCCCGGTGGCAA
>CAICTM010000481.1:0-64333 GCA_903772945.1 Seminavis robusta | reverse complement strand
GGAACATATTCTGTCGACTGCAGAGGCATCCAGCGGAATTGGTTTATATTTTGCTCGGCATGTACACGTTGGTCATCTCAATATTCATGCTGACAATGACAGTAAGAGAGGGATCTCCGTTCTCAAGCGAGGAAGCAACGTTTTGGAGAGCACTAACTGTGATCTCCATTGCAATGACATCGTGGGCGCTAGTTGCGTTCTTTCGATTGGTATCTGTTGACTTTGCTCAAATTACAAACGGGGTCGTCACGACGGCCAAGAAAATCATGGCTTTTATGCTGGCTTTTACGATTGTCTTGGTAGCCTTTGCAGAGATGCTCTACATTTCCACCACTGGAACTGAAGAATGCACCCGACAATCTGACTTTTGCAATTTCTTCGATGCACTGCTGAAGGTCTATACCATGTCAGTTGGAGAAGTCAGCGAAGATGACATTCCCAAGAATGGCTTCTCCATCTTTCTCTACGTTGTATTTGTCTACGCAGTTGTCCTCTTATTGGCCAATGTGTTGGCCTTCATCATTGGGAATGATATCTGGAGTAAAGAACAAACGAGCCAGGGTTTCTGGTTGAACCGGATGAACTATCTCGCAGAAGTGGGGTCAGTATTTGCTTCGAAGAAAAGGGAAATAAATTTCTTTGGGGGCAGGTGTGAAATTGACCTTTGTTGCGAAGTCGACTGTTCAGCGGCGTCCAGCAGGACTTGGCAGAAATTGACGTCGGTCTTTGAAGACAAGGGTCTAGGAACACTTTCGCCAATGTTTTGGCTGACAATGGTGCTGCGCTTTCTCTCGGCCATAGCGTTATCGCTGTGGGTTCTCATAGGGCTAGGTTTCTTTGGAGCGTTTTGGCCTGCCAGTGTCAGAGAATTTTTGTTTTGGGTTCCGACAAAGGAAGAGAAAGCCCAAGCAAATAAGGATGTTGCAGCCAAGAACACAACACAAAGTGTCTTGGAATTGGAGCTCCATCAAGTCAGAAAGGACATGAATGCTATGGAAGAAAAGCTTTCAAATGAAATCAAGAGCATGGAAGAAAAGCTTTCGAAGGTTTTGGCCTTGTTGGAAAACCAACAGAAGACGCTACCCGCATCATGACTTGGACGTAGGGATCAGAGCTATGTTTGCCGCCAATCAATAAGTTTCGTCCCGCTACAATTTCGACCACAAGGAGGACCCCTTCCGAAGTTTCGCCTGTTGCAGCGCTGATGGGTGCCAGAGATTTGACAGAACCATCACTTGACTCTCTTTCTAGTGGTGGTTGCGGCGAGTTTCCCTTTTTCCGAATTCGAACAGCCTCCATCGAGACCTCCATTGTCTGGCAAAGCCCCATAAGCTCCTCCCGAAGCGTTCGGGCTCTCATCAAGAACACGAAGGGCTTACTGCGCATGGCTCCCCAAACCTAGCTAGCTGCCCGGTCCTATCCCCAGATTTGCATAGCATGCGGCCGATCGCAACATTGCCGAGCACCCATCCCTGGGCGAAGGTTTTCCCGATCTTCGCCTTTAAGAAAATCAGCTGGCTTAAAACGTTTTTTGTTGCCCTTGTCGGGTCTCAGGTTCCGCCTCATGTTCGGTTCTTTCTACCCTCGCAAACTGCTGGATAATCCTATTGATCTCTGAAATAAGTGAGTAAGGAGCCTCCTTCTACCGTAAGTACTGCAGTATGAGCCTTGCCTGGCAACGAGTCCTTGGTGGCATTTCTGGCTGCGCTGCCATTGGCACGAGTGCGTACGGAGCTCATGGCCTCAAGCCATCGAAAGAAGCGTACGGCAAGACGTATGAAAGTGGATCAAGATTCCATCTCCTGCATTCGATTCTCCTCGTGGCCACTCCTTCCATTTGCGGACGAAAAAACGTACGCATGGCCAATGTATCTGGAGCGCTGTTGACGGTGGGTATGGCCCTCTTTAGTGGATCCTGTTACGCCGTCGCAATTACCGAAGATAGAAGTGTTGGCAAGGCAGCACCCGTGGGCGGAATCGCTCTCATGGCGGGTTGGCTCTCATTGGCCCTCGTCAGAAGATAGTGGCTTCCACCAGAATATCATTGTTCACGGTGGGCGTGATTATTTTCTTGATAGAAATTTATTGTGCCGTCTTCCCTACTCTGGTAGCTACCGGTAGGCCACCCCTAATCAATCGTTCGCATGAGAGAGGTATACTACATGTCGATTCGATTTCGTTTCTTCGTCTCGTCGTGACGTCTTTCCCTTTCGTGATAAGCAGCTAGTATTGTTAGCAATCTTTTTATCATGTATTTCTATCTACCGGTACTGTAGTATTGGTTGGCAATGCAAACTAACTTTTCTTCGCATGGCTGGCTGGCTGGTTGTATTCACTCTACTCAATCCCTGAGAAACAAGCGAAACAATAAAAAAATTGAGATCACAGAAGACAGCTTAGCATTCAACGACCCGGAGCAAACAAAAGTACACAGCCACTGCTTCATTCAAGCCGCAGATTCTCGTCCTGTCCGAAGATCAGACGGTAATTCCAATGTATGCATTAATCACAAGCAGCCAGCCAAGGTACAAACTCCACTTCCATCCAGTCAGTGTATTGCTTTGCTTTGACACTTACTTACTTGGCATCACGAAAAATGACACTTATCCGATGATCCCGTTGGACGGTAATGGGTCCCTCTTCTTCATTGCTGCAAAAGACCGACCCGGATGGCAACAATTGATGACTGTAATGATACCGACCGGCATCCGCCAACACGTAGAGAGATCGTGGCGGCAGATACAAATCCACCCAATTGACACCCACGGCGGCTTCGTGTTTCTTGCGTTCGACCAATCCATGTTTGACATCCCCATCGTCATCGGGGACAAGTCGCATAATACTGGGACTTAGCAGACTCAATCCAGCAACGATATCTCCCGAAAATCGGACACTGTCGACGTGCGCATTCAATTCTCCGTCCTTGTGCAAATCAATGACATGACAGGGTAGCCACGTAAAGTCTTTGTGGGACAAGTGTCGTTCTTGCAATTGATACCGAACGCGGTCCAGCAGGTTTTTGGAAATATCCGAGGAGATGATGGACTCTTCGTCGTGCAACTCGGTTTCTTTGTAGTTGACAATGACAGAATCCCAGTGGCCCATTTCGTAGCGTCGTCTGAATAAAGAAGGGGGAAATAGAAAGATTGAGCAAACGGATGCCCCACAGAAACACGTGGAACACGGATACCCCCAAAGATAAAGACGTGTGGATTCCTTCCAGGAGATACCACTACCAACAACATCGTCCCATCCCATCCACAATACGATACTATGCAGAAACTCTCTCTTACCTTTTGAGACAAACTTGCACATCCGATACTAGACTCTGTGCTTCTTCTTCCGTGCAAAAGTCTCGATAGACAACGGCCAATGAAGGCACAAAATTGGATGGTGCCAAGCGAGCATCTACCAATTCCGGGTTGGGGTCACATAGCTCAAAAGTGCTAGTGGTGGTGGTCGCACTAGTAGCAGCGGCAATAGGAGCAGCAACCGAGGAGGCGGCAACGGCACTGGCATGGCGTCGGGCCACTAGTCTCGCATAGACTGCGAATTTGGTGGGCTGATGTTTCAGCACTGTAGTAATCATAGTTTCATAGTCTTGTTGTGAAGGTATGCCTTCCAATCAATCCATCAAATCACGGATACCCACACATCGGAGAAGACAGACTCGACTCTGGTGGACAGAACGGTGTCAACTGCAGGGCAATTCGCTTCTTGTTACCGTAGGACTCCCTGCTTCTAAGATTGTATGATGCTTTTTGTGCCAACTCCAACCACTCCGCCAAACTAACCTGTTCCAAGATAGGTCCAGGCACGTTACGTTGCTGGGCTTTCGAGTGGTTGGTTGATGGCGAAAGTGATTGGAGTGACGCAGAAGGCCGTTGCAAAATCAGGACGGTTGTCAGACGTAACACAGCAGAGTTGTAATTCTGAGATATAGTGAGAAACAGGACTCAATTGGGTCCTCAATGATGCGAAGCATTTAGCTAGCATTAGATATTTTACGCGAGAGAATGGCCGTTGTTTTTGTTGCCGTTGTTCTCGACGGACACTCGGGACTTTCGAAGCAGAGCATCTCCAGGCTCCTCGGGCGCACAAGAAGACAATCTAATCGACGCTAGCTAGCTAACTATCTATCTTGATCAAATATATTATATCAATCAACATGTCCTTCTCTCCGCTCTTGACGTCCGTTATCGCTGTGGCGGTGCTTTGGTTGGCAGCAGCACAACCACCAGGTCCCGCGGCGGCGTGTGCGTTTCATCACAATGTCTCCAGCAGCGAGCTGGAAGCCTTTCTCATTGCGGGAGAATGTGTCGATACACACGAGCAATGTGCCGAGTGGGCCGAAGAGGGAGAATGTGAAGTCAACGATGGATTCATGTTGGAGTCTTGTCCCTGCAGCTGCAATTCCTGTCCCTCCTTTGTCGAAAACCATTGGGACGACGAACCCCAAATTGCATATGGACCCCTCAAGGATGAAATTCAATACATTATTCAAAAGACAGAAGCCTACATGAAAGAGTCCGTCTATGCCAAGAAAGATCAGTGTCGAAATAAACACAGAGGTTGTAGTCACTGGAGTTTGTTGGGTAAGTGCGGTAGGATATTGAATTCGGAACATTTCCAAAGATACCTTCTCCTTGTTCAATGGATTGTGCTCAACAACCTGTTTAATCTCGTTTTCCTTAGGCGAATGTGAGAAGAATCCACGCTGGATGCTCGAAGATTGCGCCCCGGCTTGTCAAGCTTGTCATCGCATGCCCAAGCGTCGATGATGACTAGCTAGCTAGGAATATCATCATCATTTGCATCTCCACTGCTAGCTAGGAGATACAGAATGAATCCTCGAATCGAATCAACAATTCGCACACTGCGTCCAAACCAGCCAGCATGCTTTCAAAAATTTGGAGGTCTTTTAGCACTGCTTTGGCAGCTACGTACCGTACTGGTGGCCAGGGCTCTTTTCAATTGGTTTTGTAAAATGACGAACAATACCATAATTGTATTGAGTTTCCTGCTGCAATAAGTCAATACTGAATTGACCAATCGAGCAACAACTACCAGTACTAGATCTACCTGATTTCCATACAAACTTTTTCTACTAGCTTGTTATCAGAGCGAGCGTAGATAGCAAGAAGTACCTAATGATCTCCTTTTTCCTCCTCAACCAATCCAATCGCGCTTCCTTCCACCCCTTTGTTGTTTCAGTGGATGGCATGCTTGCCCCTCAAGCCAAGACTCTCTTACAACGCCTTGCTTCTGCTACTGCCTCCAAAACTCAATTTTCCTACTCTCAAATGATGTTCTTCATGCAGACCCGTATCTCAATTGCCCTTGTGAAAGCTACCCATTTATGTCTCCGTGGATCCCGCAAAGCCAAACCCTTTGCCCCCCGTAATGGTCCTCAATTTCTTGCCCCTGATCCCACAGAACCTAGTCCTGAATTTCGACTGTTCTTTGCTTAAGCCTGGCCCCGGCTGGCTTCCGTAGATAATTTCCCTACTCTAAAACCCCCCTTATATGCCAATGCAAAAGAAATAGCCTGACATGTCCTACTTGCTTTCTTCTACTAGCTTCTATTGGCTTTGTTCTTCCTTAGCTACCACAACTCAACCAAAATTTGAGCTAAGACATACATACATGTAGCTAGCCAGCCAAAAATTTAATGCAGGAGAAAACTGCATCCAGAGCAGGCCCTTCAACAACTTCAAATAACCCTAAACTTAATGGAGCGACGAGCTGATTGCCACAACTTTTAACACAACTTCTGAAACCAAAACAACTCCAATCTCCAATACAACACCAGGGAGGATGATCTCAAATACCAGCCAAGCAATACTATTCTATTTCGAGACCTCTGTTGCAGTGCAATTGAATTGACCATAGAGGTTCTAGCTGCAGCGGCTGTGGTTCCAACCAAGCAATCACACGAATCTATTGTAGTTGACAAGGACAAAGAAGATACACTTCTATTTGACTGAAATGAATGAATAGTGAAGATTTATTAGATGATGTATGCTTAACTAAGGAGGGATTCTTGCCCTTGAAGAAGTTGATGCTACAGAGTGTCGGTATAGTTTGTCAAGTGTTTCACATGTAGAAGCCCCGTCCTAGGAACTCGCAGTGTAGCGCAGTTATTAGTTGTGAAGGGGGTTCGTCACAACAGGCATGTCCAAATCAAGTTTAAAACCAATCGCTGCTGTCCCTGCGCATTCGCTTGCTGCGAGGATCTTCATCGTCGCCGTCCCTCTGTCGTTTGTTGATCTGTTGCTGGAGTTGTTGCTCCAACTGCCGCATGTTCTCTAGCTGAAGCTGGAGCTGCTGTGCATGGCGATGAATCAGCTCCTGTAGCTCCTGCTCCGAGTATTGAGGCTGATGCTGTTGCCCTTGCTGCTGTTGCTGAGTGGGAACATCTTCTCGTAGGGGGCGTGGCATGAGTGCCATTTCCAACTCTTGCTGCTGTTGGCTCATGGCACGTGGAATGTTGTTGTCAGTAGCGTTGGCACTACTCATGAGCTGGGCAATGAGGCTTTGGTCCTCCTCCACTGTTGAGAGTGATCTCAACGCGGACTCCTGGACATTCCTCAAAGCCGATCCTTGGAGGGATGATGTGTGGGTAAAGGAGAGAGGAAGCCTGGCGACATTATTGTTTCCGATGGATCCATGTTGGTACATCGAGTTGTTGTCGTCAAACTGGATGGGAGCGTTTGGGAGCGACGCAGAAGCCAAGGAGAGGCTGTTGGATCCGAGAGCAGGAAGTGGCGCATCGAGGAAGGAAATGCTGTTGCCCGCGCGGAGTTGAGGAAGTGGGGCATTGAGGAGGTAGGAAATACTCTCTGATCGTGAAGCTGTTGGGGGTGCTGGGACTGTCGGGAAGCCTAGATCCGTGGGAAGTTGGCCTTGTTGAGCGGTCTGGAACATGCGTGGGGCCGCAGCGCTTGCCGAGAACATGTCCACGGACGACGAGCCTCGGAGCTCGGACAACTGATCTGCAAAGCTTCGAGCGGTGGTTTCTCGGATGGAGATATCGTTTGAAGCAAGCTGGTCCGACTTTTGCTGGGGGCTCTCGCTTGAATTGTTGGCCTTAAGCGTGAAGTCACTCACTGAACGCTCGTCGCCCGTAGTTGCTTGGCTCTTTGGGGAACCTTCCGGGCTGCTGTGGAAGTTGGGCTCTGTGGCCTGGGGCTTTCTGCCACGCTTGCCGCGGCCTTTGACCGGATGAATCTTGTGGACCAACTCAACCTTGCCACATTGGAAGTGCTCGTGATAGTACGCGCCCTTGTCCGGTCCTTTAGTGTGATAAGGCAGGAAGAATCGATGTAAGTCCATGTCATTCAATTACTTTGATTATGAGGATAATGCTCGATTCATTGGGGTGGCATTCTTACCTTGGCTGTGAAGCCTGCGGAATCCATGCTTGTGAAGCTGACGCTGGAAGGATGGGTACTTGAGACGAGGGAACCACCTGAGAGAAGAGGAAGGGTATCCTGCTGTGAGTGAAACGAGCCGAGGAGGAGCCAATGACCATTCAAAGGTTGAAAGACTTACTTTGGAAGGATGCTCTTAGAGAACTCTTCTTGATTGTGGATGAAGAAGCATCTCCCATGGGGCTGCCAAGCAATGCTCTTCCTGATTTCGACTGCATCGGGCCCAACAGTACTGTTCAACATACGGAAAAGTTGGGAGGGAAAGTGGTACGTATTTCCAGTGTTAGAAAGCATAACCTTCACTGGCACCTCTCTGGAAGGAGGTGACAAGAGAAAAAAGGGACGATGGGTCATTGAGCTTTGATTTGGCTGGCAGTGGCAAATGGGCTGATTTGTGTTCGAGAGATGCTCTTACTCTTGGTCAAGCAAGCAAATAATGAGACTGGAGTTCAATTCGTCTGGGAGAAACATGAAGGAAACGCTGCTTGGTTCTGGAGTTTGTAGATTGGCAAGTTTCGATTTGTGAGCTGTTGGTTATTGACAATTGATCGTCCTTTGCCTTTTTCTTTCGTGATCGTATGGTACAGCTCGATAACCTAGAGCCTAGCCGACGGCAAGGCTGAAGAATGGGCGTGCTAGCCAGTACATGTACTAGTAGATAGAAAGAGGAAAAGACTTCAGTTGCAGTTAAATTTGAAAGTCCAGGAGACAGTTCAGTCCAAGCAAGAACAGCCTGCGAAGTTCAAGATGGGTAGCCTCTGCGAGAATATCCCTAATGACATATTGACATAAAGCACGTCGCCATTTCTGCTGATTTTATCGACGGTATCGGTAGAGAAGAAAAGCGTTGCTTTCTCTGTAGGATGGACACTCATTGTTGAAAGCAACAGATCCACGTGCTCTGAAAATCCTCGCTGGTACCAAGCGGTTGACCACCATAATTCGCTGAGGTTGTTTTCTCCTAAGTAGCGAAACTTGAAAAAATACTGCTGGAAAGTCGCGCCTAGAATCTGTGTCTGGCATGTACGATTCCTTGGATGGTGCGCTGGCTAGCTGGTGGTGTGGAACAACTTGTGGAACAAAAAGTATTTAGAGAGCGATGGCTGGTTGAATTCACGAATTCACCTCAAAAAGCTCCTCAAAATCTCCTATGACCCTCCATTGGCCCACTTTTACAGTACGCTGTACGGTATGACTACACGTACATTTTACGGAAAAACAACCGTGTGGTGGGAGTCACCTTTGAAGCCAATCCAACTGTGAATGCTGTTAAATCTTCAAGATGAGTTAAGGGGAGACTTCAGCTAGCGCTGTTCCTTCAAAGCTCTTCACTCACATCTCCACAAAATATGATTTATAATCTTGTTATTTGGTTTGAGAAACCCTCTGTTCGTTGTAGTACTATCCTTTTGAAGTAAAACAATCGTTTCTATAGCAAACTTTGAAACGACTGCGAGGTGAATTTGTCAAGTAAGTCCTAAATAGAGTACGTACTGTTACGTACTACAGTATTTTAGGAAAGTTTCACTTCGCTGAGTCTTTGTTTCTTTTCCAATGTGTGTCTCGTGTTACCCCGCGGAGTTCCAGCAAGTTTGGTACCACTTTCGTTCTGCTTGAAGAGCAAGCAAGACAGCAAGAGCTTCAGCAAGGCACGGCAGTGGTACCGGTACGAACCGGCTTACGAACCTCTCTCGAGTCGCCATTAAAGCGCTAGCTGGGACTATAGGACCTTTTGTTGGCGCCACGAGCTTGTGATGGCCTGAAACACACAAAGGGAGACTGGAGGACATGGAGGGAATCTTACAAAACAATCGTACCACAGTTGGCTTTCACAATGGGATGCCGAAAAAAAGCTTGATGGAGATTGATTCACATTCACAACTATGGTACCACTTTCGTTTCCTCCACTTCAACGAGAGGTGAAATTCAAAGTGTGTTTGGTTCGTTTTGGATCGGCATGATCTATCGCCTCCTGAATCAAATCATTACTTCTTTGGTATCATCATCATCCATCACAACCTTCATCCATCCTCTGCCTCGCACACAAAGTAATCTTGCGAAAGCAGCAAGCTCTCGCAACTGTGTTTGTTGTGCAAGCAACGACCTAAAGAGAAATGTCATCATCAACTAACTGAAGGGCTAAGCTCTAAAGCCCTCTCCGTAGCGGTTGCTCTTCAATACGTGCACCACACAGTCCTACAGATAGATCACAAGACCGGCTGAGTGCCGGCAACTCCAACCCGAAGGAGTTTCAAGGCTATGGGCTGTCTCCTTCGCGACAACTGTGGTTGGAAGCTGCTCTCATGCTGCAACAGGAATCCTCTACACCTCCGGCCTTCCCTTCAGCGAAGGTCGAAGGTATGCTGAGTTATTGCTCGCCTGTCAATTAGGACAAGAAGTGGAGGTCCTGATTTCTCCATTCTTGCTACTCTCTAGGTACCGGTTCTACAGCATTACCGGTTCTTGCTACGGAGTCTTTCAGGCGAGAGCGGTGGAAACATTGGTACACTACTACAACAGTATATGGATTGAGCAACTTTGTATTTGAACACCCCAAGACCACAGTCCTACCGTAGAGGGACGAATCATTGCAAATCGTGGTGGTTTAAGGAACTTTGCTACTGGCTGATATAGGCTATGTTCTCTTACTCATTATCATACTTCAAATGTCCCCAGCCCTGATTCTATAACCACCAAAGCTGCAAGGAACAGACACTCTCTTCAGCATACTGTACCGCGTGCTGTACGATATATGGACCCGGGCAACCGCCGTGAAGAAAGGGAAGGAGGGACAACCCATTGCCCCCATTGGCAATAATCCAACACGTATTCTACCGAAAGCCCAGGTGGTAAGTCAGCTTTCGTCTGACGTTTGAAAGTTCAATCATCACTTGCTGGAGAGTGCCATCAAAAGGGATTCGTTTTACAATCTCCAGCGCTTCGTTCAGGACATTCTCGGCTTGCTGCAGGTGGCCCAAAGCATTGTAGGCCATTGCCAAATGTCTTAGGGAAGAGGCTACAGCTGGGTGCTGTGGTCCCATAACTTTCCGTCTTGTTACCAGGGCCTTGTGATGGTAGTCGATGGCTTCTTCAGGCATCCCAGCATCGGTAAGTAGGTTTGCAATGTTGAACTGTGCATTGGAAACCGTCTGGTGTTCAGGGCCAAGACATTGCGTGCGGAGTTTGAGCGACATTGTGAACGCTTTCATCGCCTTGGTGAAGGACAACCTTTCCTTCCCTTTTCTCCTTTGCTGTGACGCCTGCTCGTCAGTGCCCTCGTCATTGGCATCATCGTCGTCGTCATCATCCGAAGAAGAGTCACTGCCATCTCCTGTGGAAGCCTCCATGAGAAATTGGCAGTGAATCATTCCAATCTCGTATAGTATGCTGGCCATTAAGAGTTGCATGGACTGAGACTCATTTCGCAAGTTTTTGTTCTCCTTCACCAGAAGAGCATCCTTATAGCAGGACATGGCCTCCTCTAGACGCCCTGTGCATTCGCAGCACTTGGCAATATTTGCTAATGTGGCTATTATCTGTTCATCATCCGCCTGCTGTTCGTGTTCCAGGTGCAAAAGATACCTAAAGAGCTCCTCTGCAGCACTATAGTTCAGAGCCCTCATTTCATCCATGGCATGTTCTCGGATTTCCTCGCAAAGGTTTTGCTGTGATGGTGCTGCAGCCTCTCTCGTTTCTGTCTGACTCGAGGTATCCAAGGGTGGATATGGACGAGCCGTGGCGTTATCAGAGGATGATGATACCTCATAGTCCATATCAACGGCACCATTATTATTAGGTTTAAACAACATTGGGTTCATCAGGACAGTCGTCATGGAAGAAGGCTCTGCAGTTGTATCCCGATGATGATACGTCCCTCCAGCTGCAGTCAACTCAGAAGCAACTGGAATCATTGGCGAGAGTGTGTTGCTTCTTGTGTCGAGTAGATCTTCAGAGTTGTTGGGTTGCTGTTGACCTGCTGCAGGCGGCGAGTGGTGTTGCAAAAGCTGTTGACTATTATTTTCAGGGGCAAGTACTGCGCTCTCGTTCGGAGAGGAGAGTGCTTCAGTTTCCATGGATAACTGTCCTCTATACCACGTCTCATAAATCCATTCACTCGGCTCATCTAGATTTATCACGAAAAAGTTGTGGCTTTTATGCCAGAGATGGTTGCCTGTAACGACTATTCACGAGAACGCTTTTATGCCGCGCTCGGCTCTCTTCATTGTCGCGATATATCTGATTTCCTTCACTCTCACTTTTATGCCGACGTCTCGGATTTATGGGCAAAGATTTATCCCTTGGCTAGGCTGGCTCGTACGGAAGCCCACGGGACGACACTTTCGAGTGGGATTTGAAAAAGTGGGGGTGGGATTTTCCCGTAGGATTTGTAGGGGAATCACTAAGACAGAAGGTTCAAACTTGAGCAATTTCCATTTTCTTTCCCCCCCTTTTGCGAAAATCTTGTTCCGTTGGCCATCAGTTACCGGTTGATGCCGATGGCTGTTATCGTAATCAAAAGCGGAGGAAACAAACGTCACAATCGTTGGGCGACACTCTGTAGTGCACACATTCTTGGCCTCCTGTGATTATGATTTATGATACCGGGAAGCTTTTTTGGCAATCGTACTGGAACCGTTGCTGGTTTTGGGCCCGGCTTTTATGCCTTCCCCAAGTCCTGGCATAGACCTGAAGTTGGAAGATTTATACTCTAGTAAAGTATTGATGATCGCTTGCTATCGTAATGTTTTGGTTGCTCTTGTTTTCTGATTTCTCCTCCTGTCTCGATTGACGTGCCATCAAACTTCTTAAGCCAGACCACACCTCTCCTGACTGTCACTCGATAGATTCGATTCCAAGGAACGATTCCATTCAATCAAAGCAGCATAATCACGTAAGACCAAGACCCACTGGATGCACATGTTTGTGCCACCCACAGAGCCAATGCTTCTAGCTAGGCTGGGTCAAGTTCTGGACCAGACCAATGATTCACAGTCATACTTCTGAGCCTACACCCGACCCCATCTCCAGGACCAATAGTTGGACCAAGGCAAACTTGGATCAAACTCCATCCCCAGGACCTTGCCTTCCATACAATACAACAAGCTACCGGTACCACTATACCACCGGTGGCAAACAGCCACAAAATCTTCAACTTTCGGATCTTTTACATGTAACGTTGGTTCGGTCCCGAGTCGAGTCGAGTCTGATTTTAGTGTTGAGTTGGCAGTAGAGTTAGGGCTATTTGGCTGCTTCAAAACAAAGCAAGCAACAAAAACCCAGCAAACGCATATATAAGGGGGTTTAGAGGAGGGAAATTAGCTACGGAAGCCAGCCGGGGCCAGGCTTAAGCAAAGAACAGTCGAAATTCAGGACTAGGTTCGGAGGGATCAGGGGCAAGAAATTGAGGACCATTACGGGGGGCAAAACCCAGCAAACACCTTACAACTACAGTGTTGCCTTTGCGGAACCCATAGAGAAGCTGCAGAGGATCGAGCTGTCCACAAGCTAGCTCGCTCACTAGTACAGTAGAGTATACTAAGTCTTTCGGTGTTGACCATGGGCTGGTTTGACGGTGATGATGACAGCAGCAGTGACGATGAGAAACGACGACGATCAGCAGGTCCATTGTCACTCATGATGGATCCCACGCCGTCGCGACGAGAAACAGTGGTAGGAGGCGATGTCGAGGAAGATGAAGATCCCTTGGATGCGTACATGAATACGTTGAACAAAACTACTACCGTCAAACCAATGTCTTCCTCCATGGAAGGATCCAGTATTAGCAGTGGCACGGGACAATCGGCTCTTTTTGGTCGCATGGATTTGGGCAATGAAGACGAAGCCACCAGTCACTGGGAGACTACTAGTAATACAGCAGCTGCCAACAACAGCAGTAGTACCAAGAATAAACGAGATGACAATGATTTGGACAGGGATGGATTTGTCAAGTCATCAGCCGTGGCCAAACGGGCGATGCAGCAAACCTTTCAAAAAGCGGGTGCGTACAAGGGAGGAAATGGCACGCTTCCATCGACTGCCAAAATGGAGGGAGATGAAGATGATGAGACCATGATAGACCGATCACAATCGAAACACGTGGATATTCAACTAGCCAAAGTCAATCATCAACAAATGGAATACGAAGACTTTGAAAAAGTGTTCTGGAAACCCACCTCTACAACTACAGCTACTTCTGAAACCAACAATCATCAATCTTGGAGGGGCGAGCATGGGATTGTCATTCAACCACCTCACTATCAAAACAACCCAGCCGTTTCCCCCGTTTACGACTTTCTCGAACTCAAAGATGTACTGGACGATGCACTCTTGCAGCACATTTGCAAGACAGGATATCATCATCCCACACCGGTCCAATCGCAGACGCTACCAGTGGCACTGAGTGGACACGACGCGCTCATTACAGCGCCCACGGGCAGTGGCAAGACACTGGCGTATATTTGGCCCATGGTGGTGCATGTGTGTGCGCAACGACATTTTGAACCGCACGAAACGGGACCCATTGGATTGGTCCTGGTACCCACACGAGAGCTGGCACTCCAAGTGCACAAACACGCTCAGGCCATGATTGCTCCTCTGGGAGGGACCAGTGTTACCATTATTGGGGGGATGGGAAAGTATCCATTGGTGCAGCAATTGCGACAAAAGGGAGGCGTCGAGATTGTGATTGCGACACCAGGGCGGCTATTGGATGTCTTGGCGTCACAACAGCAACAGCAAGCTAGTAGCCTCAATCCCAAAAAGGTGTCGGGAGTTTCCTTGCAACGAACCACCATGGTGGTGCTGGATGAATGTGACCGGCTCTTGCATATGGGGTTCCAATCACAGGTTTCACAAATCTTGGAGAATATTCGGCCCAATCGACAAACATTGCTTCTGAGTGCCACTATTTCCCGTCGGATTGAGACAGTGGCACAGCAATGGCTCAATGGAGGCAGCAAGGCAGGCATTGGCATACAACAACAAGACTATGTCCGGATTGCCGTGGGGCGTACCGGTCAAGCCTCGCTCAATGTACAGCAACACGTCATGGTCCTGCCATCGGTACATGCCAAGCTGTCTTGGTTGACTCAAATGTTGCCCGTTCTGGCGGGAGTTGGAAGGACTCTGGTGTTTTGTGCCTCCAAGGTTGGTTGCGAAGAATTAGCAGCCAAGTTATTGGGGCAAGCAGGGATTCAATGTGTCACACTACACGGAGACAAACATCAGTCCGATCGAAATGCTGCGCTCAGGAAGTTTGTCAAGCAACAATCGGAGCAACCCATTGTCATGATTGCCACAGATGTGGCTTCTCGGGGGTTGGATATTCCCGACGTGACCACTGTCATCAACTATGATCCACCCAAGAATTTGGATGTCCACGTGCATCGTGTAGGACGAGCGGGTCGATTGTCCAAGAAGGACGATGCCGTCAAGGAAGGGGCTGCCTATACGCTGCTGCGAACTCCACAGGATGCAGATATCGGACACGTACTGCTCGGGGCCATGGACCGAGAAGAGCGCCCCGTACCGGACGAACTGAGGCAGCTGGCATCACAGAGCCGACAACGACGAGGAGGAAATGGCAGTAGCGATTCCAAATCTCAGTCGCGGAATCGTTGGAATAAGAGTGGATTGGGAGCCACACACCAACGTGACAGCTTTTACGGATCGTCTTCGTCTTCGCTGCCTCCTCCACCGAAGAAGGGTCGATGGTCTTAGTTATTACCAGTACTAGTATGACTGACTCGACTCCAACGGCCACGGCTCTGGCGCGGCTGGTACCGGTACGGCTGGTAGGCGACAAAAATGCACCTCTACTGAGTTTGGTACTCGGATCGTGTTACTAGAGTGGAAGGCACCACGGATTGCTCATTATCGTGGACACGCCCATTATCGTGACAACGCAACTCTTGTTGTCGAAGACGGAGTCATTGTTGCTTCCACCGCACATCTTCAAGAATCTTACTCTGAAACGACAACAGCCTTCCTTTTCGAAACACTCTAACACAACGACTTTCAGCTACTCGCGATATTTGTTTTGCAATCTACCCTACAAAGCGTCGACAATGAAGCGCAGCAACCTCGCCTGTGGCATTCTCTTGGCACTTTCGCGTATGGGCGTTGTTGCGTGCCATGATCTGACCGAATCAAGCCTGCTTCAGTCGACAAATCGATTGCGAAGACGATCCTTGACTTTGGATGGCACACCGCCTCCAACGGCACCACCGACACAAGGAGCGCTTTACGTTACTATTGATGGTACAGTCTTCAGCGGCGAACACACTGATAACGGTGAAAGCCCTTCCAATGACCATGACATCATTGCCATTCGCCGAGACAGCGCTACTCACGTGCCAAGCTCATCATCCCTCGACGGTACTAAGCGTCTCGCCATTATCGCAGTGAGTCTATCTTCCGCCTTCGCAGTTTTGATGCTCGGAATGGCTGCTTGGACATGGCGAAAATACCTGTTCATTCCAATAGGATCCACCAGCCCTGGCGACGCAGAAGAGTTCCAAGAAGACGAGTTGCGATTAGACGTAAAGCAGCCCCAACACAAGAGCGCGAAAGCCGGTGTTTCGATCCTTCGGAACCGCAAAGCAGAGGTGAGTGTTTCAGTGATGCGCAGCGTTGCAAGGCGTGTTGAGTCAGTGATTCAACGGATTCCTTTGTCTCACCGTGTACCGGTACTTGTCTGAAGGTTACTACTGTCTACCACGCAGAGCGCAGGGTACGGTTCCATCTTCCAGGGAGCCCGGCTGCGATTGAACAGGGTTTTTTCGAGACTGGCGAATTCGATGAGGTTGTCATAGTTGATCCCAAACTGATCACTCCCAGGAAGATTAAGGGAATACAACAATTTAGGGTATCCGTTGAGGATGGCCATACACAACCTCAGACCGTCCCAACGCCACCGCCGGATCCTATGAGGGACTTTGGGAATGCAGGGATTGCGCCACGACCTGTCATCCGAAACGATACCGACACGTGGGTGTCGAGAATTATGCACCCATGGCTTGATTCGCAAGTGTGTTGTCAGCAGCAATGGGGTACATTCAGCTGTGGCCCACAGGACAAGTCAGGCATAGGCGAATCATTCGCGGATCATGCTACGTTTGCCACCAACAGCTTTGAGTCCACGACGTCTTCGAAACTACATGACACCTCTTCGGTGACTCCTATGCTGCCATATTATCCTACCAGTAGCAAAGTCAGCGAAGGGGGTGATAACAAACAGGCCCGAGAAGACGAGAAAGAACGCGAAGAATCTTTTCCAGGCTCGGTGCTTGGAATCACGAGTCGCCACGATGCTTCGGATCAGGCCGAGGAGGATGGCCTCGTCGTCGAAGAGGCTTTCAGTTGCCGGAAACGTTCACGAGTGTCTTCACCGCCTCGTGACAATGAGTGGGGTAAAGAGCAAGGGTATGTTCCTTCAGCTCAGCTTACATGGCGCAAGAGACAGTGGGTGAACCTTGACGCAAAACGCAAGCGAACCGGCAACAATAGGGTTCTCGAAGATATTCAGAACAATCCTGTGCAAGACGAGTTCGACTTGGAGAGCGACTCTAGTGGATACGAGCACGGTTTATACGGCCGCTCCAGGCAGATGGCGGAGATATAGCTGAACAGAGGACGCCTCTTTTTCTGTCGAACTTGTCTTGGATGTGCATGGGGTTACGGGGAAAAGCCAATCTTTTGTGTATGAGATAATGAATCTACTATAAAGCTAGCCCGGTTCTCCCGAAGCTAGCTTGTTAAATTGTGGTGGTCACCTATTCTAAGTAGCTTGGGAGCTATCATGGGCCCGCCTTGTTCTCGCCTTGTTGGATACAGGACAAGTATCGCAGCCAATTGTTTCTGAAGGCGTGTCTACTTGTGTGTATGCGAACCCAGCAGTCACGGATATACTGCCGAAATTTAAGAGGCGGTTGCTTTGTTTGGTGATTCTGGGACAAGTAAGCTTCAGAGCATAACAGGCGGGCTCTATTGTTGTGTTTGTTGCGCTTTGTCATCGAAGCAGAAGGCTCGATCGATTCCTGAACTTGGTGTATGGCAAGCTGACCTGACTGACTAGCTAGACAGCTTCTTGATTCTCTGTCGTCGGCCCTTTGGACGAAGCATCATTTTCGGTCGATGTCGGAGGCGCCGTCGGAGCAGGAGGCCACAAGAAGGAAGCCCCTGGCTGCGCCGGTGCTGGGCTTGGTGCCGGTGCCCCCCCGCCCCAAAGCAGTGTGGAATAGGAAGATTGCTTGGGCGTTGGTGATGACGAAGCCGTGCCAGATTGTTGTTGTTCTTCTTCTTGCTGCTGCTGCTGTGCCACCGCACCCGTAGCACTGGCAGAGGACAACGACGGCGGCCCCGATGCGAGCATCGTTCCAGTGCTATCGTACGGTTTGTCAACCGGCGGTCCCAGAAAGGGCACCGCCGTACTGGGATTGATCTCGATACTGTTCAATCGACTTGGCGCCAACCCCGCGGCAATCCCCTTTAATAGACTGGCAGCACCATGCACTCCCTGTGTCCCGGGTGACATTTCCACCTGTGCTGTGAAGCTTCTTCTTGGGGTCGGCGCCGTGGGAGCCGCTGCCGCCAACGGTACATGGTGTACGGTTCCCAGTTGCAAGGCTGCAGCCGAACATGGTGGTGGCGATGTTGGCGGCAGAGAAGGAACCGACGGCGGTGATGCCACGGACGTGACGGCTGGACTGGCAGTGGTGCTAGTCGTAGCGGTAGTGGGCGGCAACGCATAAAAGTTTGGTTCCGTCTGCGCATCCGCGGGTTGCTTGTGTCCCGTCCCCTTGACCTTTTGTCGGACCATGCGAAGGCACAGTTGAGGCCGTCCTCTCAGAAACAGTTCATGATAGTAGGCTACAAAAGATAGATGGAGACCATGGCGTGTTAGTAATGATATGTTGCCAGAAGCGGTAGGCTTCTCATCGTGACATCATAATTCGTAGGGATCTTTGAGCAATGCTGCTTCCGAACCCATGCCATGCAAACAAAACTCACCTCCCGCATCCGTCCCTTGTGTGATCCTTCGAAATCCATACAGGTTCAACTGTCTCTGAAAGGAAGTCAGCTTGGTCTGTCGAAAGTACCTATAGTAGAAGAGAGGAATGGCCAGGCTGTCAGCCTTTACTGGCCACAAAGCTAGCACTTGAAAGCTAGCTAGCTAGCTATATGTAGTACTTACTTGGGCATGATATCTCTGGTAAACTCCTTTGGTTTGCGTACCAAAAAGGCACGTCCATGAGGCAACCAGCCTACAATGGCATGTACGTTCTCTCGGAAACCCGGCGTCGATTCCTTTTCCAATAGTTCGTGCAACTTTTCCGGAAAGGGCTATGAATGAATGCATGAATATAGATTGGGTGAGAGCTGGTCCATGGATAGTAGCTAAGCTAGCTAGACAGCCACAAAACAGTACGTACCTGTGTGACTCCACCCGTCTTTTTGCGGACATATCCCACACTATCTGGAACCGATGCAAAGTCGTGATAGACATGAGGGACACCCCGTGCCGGGATGGGTTGACCGAACACGTCCGTTCCCACCGTGGACGACGTAGCGGTCGACGCGGTGGATGTTTCTCGATTCAGACTTGTCGTCACAGTAGTAGTAGAAGCTGGAGCGGCGGTTGCTGTGGGTCCATCCAAAGGAGGAGGCGTGGGAGCCACAGCACCCGGACTGACCGGAGTGGCCGCCTTGGTATTATTATTGTCAGGGTGAGGATCTGGAAGTGATGTAGCCGACATGACAATCAACTGCGGTTGTCCATCGATCGCTCTTGCTGCTGACTTGATACAAGACAAACGTATATGACGTCTTGCTTCTGCCTCGGCTTCTGCCGCCGCAGAGGATGTCGAGTAGAATGCCGATGTTCGCTTGTTCTGCTGGTTGTTCTCTTCTTCTGTTTCCACAATACTATTACTGGCGGCTCGTTTGGCTCGATTCACATAGACTAGGGAGGAATGTTGCGGTTGTTGCGTCGTCGTCTGAGGTTGTTCTTCTATTGTTGTTGTTGTTGCGGATACAGGTGGATCCTCGTCCCGCTTGGCTGAATTGATGGTTTGGTTAGGGTTCGGTAAAAATGGGGGGTTCGCATAGCCTTCTGTAGAACTCTTACTGCCATCACCGTTTTCTCGTTGTTGTTGGCTACTACTTTCAGTGCCTGCGGTTACCGCTGTGGGCGACTTGCTGTCTTCTTTAACTACTGGAGGATTAGGATGATCGATCACTGTGACTTTGCGTGGAGCCAACAGAGCATTGCTGCTGTTGGGACTTCCTTTGCCTGGTGCCGATCGATTTCCTTGTTGTTGGAAACTTGCCATCATCATTGTGGCATAGAGTGTATCCATAATTAGTTTGAAATGAACGAATGAATGAGATACCCAGCTGCTCTGGCCTGCTCTAGAATTCTCTCTAAGACGTCGCAGTCGACAGGCCTTCCTATCCTCAGATTGTATCAATGGAGGGGTTCGCGCTGGAGGATGATGTATGAGTACCGTCTTTGAGCTAATAAGTATCAACAGCTTGGGGTGCTGTGCTATTTAGTCCATGTGCTTGATCCAATTAGTTAATTCTCGTTATAGACAACACAAACAGCGAAGGCTCCAATCAGATCGGCTGATGGATGAGAACTTGGGGACGGGGGAAAAGGTATCCACGAGATCCAAGCCACCATTTCCGCATTGGGGGTGGAAGAGGAATCGGAACAACAGAGATCATTCGAATCCATTGTCTCTTAAGGATTCCGAGTCCTGCTGAGACTTTGTGTGGATATGAGAAGGCTCATTGACGCCCATATCTTTGTTGCGAACCCTGGATTTTCCAATCAAATTCGCTAGATCTTGTCCTCGATGTTTCGTTTCCTACCAGCTTTTTTACCGCCCAATGACGTCTGGCGGCGTCAGACGTTGAGGTGAATCTGGATTGATTTCAGGACCCACAGTTGCTCAGAAACATACGGTAGTGTTGGGGTTGATTGGGGCTGTACCAAGCTCCCCCAACATCCCAACCTCAGCCCACTTCTAAAGTCCAATGTCTTGATCCATCAGTTTTGGCTACAATACCTACCTGCATACGGGTAGGCTATTTCCAAGGTCCATGGACAGGAAACTTTGCCTTGCCTCGCTCAGGTCCAATTTGTTATGAGTTACTCTCTCCTCATCTCACGAATGAGTTCCCTATCACAGCACTACCATAAACCTTCTTCGTGGTGATGATAGTAAATAGTCTAACATTTTCTTTCATGTTTCCTGGCACACACAACGAAACCTATGTTTTTGCTTGACAATCTCCCAGGTTTCGTTTTTGTTTTGCATGCCCAAAGTCTGGACCAACAATACTTGGGCTAACCAAAAGCATCATCTTGTTGGTGCTCCATGATAGCAGGCTCTTGCAGAACAAGTCAGGCTTGGTGTCAATTTCACACAATGACCAACAGATATGCCTTCATACCAGATTTTGGCTTCCTTCTCAGGATTCCTATTTTGGCTTCCTTTCTCAGTGTTCCTTGAATACTGACAGGAGTGGTATCGGTACTATGGATGCTGGTACTCTGGTCTTCACACATGGTGGCAGTCGCCAGTAGCAACATTGGAGATCATCCAGAGTGACTACCTGTACCGGTACCATGCATACGGTAGCTAGAACAGTAGTCAGGGATGTGCCGTGCAGTTCCAGGTACCGGTATTCGTGAGGTCACCTCACGATTTAAACATAGAAGGGGGTCTGGGGGTGGCTCGTGCAATTTACTTTCGCTCTTTTGAATAGGGGCAAAGAGTACAAAAGCTGATTCTGCAATTAAGAGGCCTTCTTGAAGTGATTTTGGTATGTTAAAGCATGCACTAGTAATTAGTAAGGATTGGTTCAAAGGAAATCCTTTCACGTACTTTAAACCATCACTTCTGGTTATGGTTTGAAGTGAACCAAGAGGGCTAGATGATTTAACACCAGATTCATAAAAAGCTAGTAAGACATTTTACAAAACTTCGATGAATTCCTCTAGCTAGCTAGCTAGGAATTAAGAATGCCCTCCAGAGGATTACAGTGGAATCTACGTTTATTTGGCAAGCCGGCCGCTCCCAAGCTGGGAGCTTGGACAACCGCTTCAGGCCGGGACAACAGCTACAAGCTAGTCTACAGCTACATGCCAAGACTTAGTCTTGTGCTGCGCGGCCATCGTACAAGCTAGGAACAAAAACCAACAACAAGAGCAGGAGTGTCGGCAGCAGTAGAAGAAGCAAAAAAAGCAGTGCCGACACGGAAAAGAAGAAGCCAGAGCGGCGCAAAGAGTGCTGCCGCGAAAGAGGAACTAGATAACAAGCTCCAACAGGGACTACAGAGGTACTTCCGTGGGAGTTCCAGAAGACCCAACAAGAGGGCCATGAAACATGTGCTCATAGAAGAGAGGTGCGACGGAAACCCGATGCACAACAAGGCAGACTACCAGGCCAATCAAGAAAGATTGACGGGTCCTACGGAAGGACTGTCATACAAGGAGTTGCGCTTTGACCATTAGCGCATGGTAGCCATCAGGACATTCAGGACACCACGAAAGAAGATTCATCGCCAACAAGAAGTAGGCTGGAATGAGCAACAAATTTGCAACAACAACGAAAGACCACTACTGCTCGCAGCTAGGACGGCAACAGCAAGAACAATAAGACGACCGAAATGATCCAAGCGACCAAACTACTGCTACGGCAACAAGAAGAAGGATGACAATATACCAACAAGAACAACAAGTGAACAGGCAACCAAAAGCGGCAAAGCGAAGTGCAGAAGAAGTGTCGAGTGAGAGTCCGTGCAAGCATACCGGAACCGCCAAGCTCACAGGAGCGGAAGCACCAAGCCACAAACCGTCCAACAATAGCTACAGCTACAGGCTGGGATAACCGCTTCAGGCTGGGACAACCTCGACAGGCTGGGACAACAGCTATAGGCTGGGGCAACAGCTATAGCTATAGGCTGGGATAACCGCTTCACGCTGGGACAACCACTACTACAGGCTGGGACAACAGCTCCAGGCTGGGATAACAGCTACAAGCTGGGACAACAGCTACAGCTATAGCTACAGGCTGGAACAACCACTTCAGGCTGGGACAACCACTACAGACTGGGACAACAGCTCCAGGCTGGGACACAAGCTGGGACAATAGCACAGCTACAGGCTGGGATGACAGCTACAGGCTGGGACGACAGCTCCCACCTGACACCCTACGCGTACCACACCAGAGAGGTGCTGGCCCTCATTTTTGCCAAGTTAGATTTCCTGTTGCTCATAGAGAGTTATAATTTCCAGTGCATTCTCGAATCAAGCAGTGGGCATTGTGACAAATAACTGGCTTCCAGCCGATTCTTGATCACATGATTTTAATTCCATCAGGCATTTGCTTGCTGTATCTCTCTGCACATGAAGCCCTTATCTGAGCTAGCTAGTTGATGTTGTTGTGTCTCTCTATTTTGTTAGACATAGCGGCTCCTTGCCCACATAGACTACTCTCAAATCCAACCACTCTGACTTCGTTTTCACTGATCCTGACACAGTCCCCGTAACTACAAGTCACAGTTTCCGTCACCAGTCCTCGGTTACTCATCCTGTACCAGTAGCCTTCTTCGATCCTTGCTATGCTTCTCTAGAGAGAGTAATAGTACACCACTTGTCTAGGACTAGTAGTAGTAACACCACTTCGAAGCTTTGTTTTAATGGAGCACCAATGACAGCCTCAGTAAAGCATCGAGTAAAGCACTGACTGAGAAAAGCACACTTACTTGCTTTCTTGCTTTGTAAAGCACTGACTGAGTAAAGCACACTGGCTTTGAACTCGTGATTGCTGCTGGTGCGTGAAAGCCAGCAGGGAGAAGATCCAGATCCCAGGTGGCCTCAGACCGAACCTTCCTGCCCTAAATTGGGTCAGGGGGCTTCAATCTCACATCAAGCCCCCCCAAACACAAAACAGCATTATTATTGTTATTTGTTTTTGGCGAAAGGGGAAAAAGTAAGAACGAAGGACAACCGCGGCTGATATTATGCCTTACATTGTGCTTGCTAGACTAGTACCATTGCGTAGTTGGCCGAAGTAGGAGGAGATGAAGGCTACACTGTCGAGCCCAGAAGATGTGGCTGCGGCACTGGAAAGGATTTCAACCACCCAGCACCACAACATCAACGTTAACACTGACAGAGAAAGAGAGGACTTTGAATTGAAGATTGATTTTGATCCACCAAGACCTCCCATTCGAATTACTTCTCCAGATCTCTTGTTCACCCTCATTCCCACAGTGGGCCTCGAAACGAGGAATTACCACATTGATGCAGCAAGCTTGGCTGATGTACTCAGGCAAAGTGCACCCCTACTCAATGGACACAAAATGACACATTTGACCCTCAACAAATTGGATTTGCGACAATCAATGGATGCTTTTTGGACGGTTTTTGGTGATGACTGCTGCTCCCAACTGCGCCATGTGGTGGCCAAAACGTGTGTGATTCCGCCCAATCAGTGGGTCCAACTAGGCTTGAGTCAGGTGCCACGGCTGGACACTCTACATCTGGAAAATGTTTTGAGCTTGCCGCCGCCGCCAGGTTTGCATCGACCCCTTGGTCTGACACTTCCAAATGTCACTTGGTTGCTGCATCAGAAAAGGGACACGCTTCGAGATGTGATTTTGGACAGTGTCGAAGTACCATCACTGGATTTAATATTGGACTTGTGCCATGCTGTTGGTCAATGCTCCACCTTGAGGCGCTTCTCCTGTGACTTCTACAGCGAGGGCGTCGACTCATGCACTACATCCGAAAAAAGAGTCAATGAATGCATAGGGCAAACCATTGCAGAAGCCACATCTCTGGGAGAATTGACATTGCCTGTTCAGGGCAAGGCATCACTTGAACCCATTGCTCTTGGGTTGGCTCGGAATGTTGGATTGAAAACCCTCAGATTGAGCACTCTTACTGATCATCAGCAAGTTAAGATAGAAGAGGGCCATGAAAACCCAGAAGTCATGGCTTTGTGTGATGCAGCAGCAACAAATCTGACATTGGAGAAATTGGAATTTAAAAGACAGGGCCTCCAATGGCAAAATTTTTGCACAGAACGTTATGAATGGCCTCTGATGATGGACAATCACAAAGACCCTAACCAGATGGCTCTGGAACAACTGCAGTTCTATCTCCATCTAAATTCCATTGGAAGACGTCCATTCCTAAGCCAATCTCCCCACCTGACAACAGCAGCAACAACAACACGGGCTGATTGGATCAACATGGTGGTGAAGCATCGGAAAAACGAATCGGTTACATTCTACTTTCTGCAGCTCAATCCGTCAATCTATTTTATGTGACAGCCCCCAAGGTGAAGTAGGGAATGGTGGGAGTGTTGGTGATAGATCCCGTGCAATTATGCTAGAATATGCTGCTGATGTGGCTTGGTAGCGATACGATTCGATGGTCTCATGCAAAAAATCGAACAAGCCTGGCTCAGCAACACATTTTGACGCCATAGCGAGTGACGAGTCGGTCAATCACTAAATACAACCTTTAGAGCTAGTGATGACAAAATTAGTTTTAAGGCTCCGTTCCGGATCTATCGCCTGTGCTTGTTCTTCGTACGGTTCCGCTTTTGTGCGGTTCCCCACACTGTCCGGACAATGGTGCCGTCGGATCGACCCAAGACCACAAGGAACTTACTGCCCACCGATAGTATGTCCAGCTGGTTGGCCACTTCCACTGCACTTTTGCCTCTGCAGCTAGTACCTTGAATGCTGAGAATGGTCATGCCAACTTTGACTTCAGCGTTCGTCGCACTGGTCTTTTTGCCGAGCAAAAACGGCGACCTGTCGAGGATTTCGACAATCATGACATCACTATTATCACAGCCACTTGCCAATCGAATGCCGAATCGTTTGCAGAGTACTTGCTTGTTACGTGCGGCACTCCTTGCTTGGATTCTTTGCCGTCTCTTGTTGTTGCTGGTCGATGAATCTGTTACAGAAACCGGTTGGCAGCTCCTTAGGACGAATGAAGGTATTCTCATGCCGTCTTGCTTTTCCTCGAACAACATGTTATTTTCGACTTGGTTTGACACAGGAGTCCCCGCTGCTACAATGGTTACAGTCCCGACCGCATCCATCAGTAATTGAGAGACTTGTTGGAACCTGCAGCCCTGGCATTGCATGTCATTGACGGATACTAGCCTCATGCCAGGTCTCAAAGCAGTCCCTGAAGCAAGCCTCCCTGGAATGATGTGGCTGATGCAAACATTCCTTCCTTGTTGCTCGAGGGCAATGCCGGTTTTGGAATCCGGGGTTTCCTTGATAATAGTGCACGTGACAACTGACTGCTGTTGTGCACAGTCTTTGGAGTCTTTGGTGTTGGCACTTGGTAACACGGTGTCTCGTTGGTCGATCGGCAATATCCCCCATGCGCTCTTGAATTTGTTGATACGATGCATTGGTCTTCAGTGTTGCTGATTTGTTGTTGATTGTATATGTGCTTTTTCTCGTCACGCCACCTTTCTGAAGTTCCTGCCAGAGGATTGACATCCGGTGACAGGACGATTGACATCCGGTGACAAAGTCGATGCAGGAAAAGGAAGGATACATCCGCTCAGGGTGATTGATGAAGCTTCCGTTGGTTGGGCTCACCAGTTCAATCTGTTGAACGAACCAATGTTGCATGATCCCCTTGCTTTGAATTTTTTCAAAGTACGACTCACAGCTCTGCTGGCTCTTAGGCTCGAGCTTTCGGGCAAATTGCGACCTCCGGTGTCATGGACCATCCTAACGTGGTGGCCACTGCTACATCGACATTAGTAACCAGCGATCAGCTGTACCGGTGGTGTTTATTGTTGCTCAATGCGGCATTGTCAAATGAAGGGCAATCGATTTTGCCGTCCACCAGTATCGCTCGTACTTGATGTCCCTCTGTATCTAGTCGAGTCCCAATACTGGTACCGACAGGTTCAATAAAAATGTTCATTGGTTTTGAACTCGCTCTCATGCAGCGCGGTATGAACCACCATAGTATCCAGCTCCCCCACCAATTCTTGCAACAAATGAGCCTTGAGAATTCGTTGCCGCCAAATCTTCAAGGCAAACAAAAAGGCATGCCCCGCGTGCGATGCCATGTCCCAGTCTCCAGTTTTGTCGTCTTGTTCCCTTCCAATGAGTCCACGGTAGAGAACCCGACACCGGTCTCTTCGTGCCATAATCTCTGATTCTGGCATGTTTCGCAAAATTTGAGGGAGATCCGCGATACGGGCCTCGGAGACCTTGACGACGCACCCAGACCAATCAATTTCAGGTGAGTACGGCAGTACAACATAGGAAACCACAACGGGGATTGAATCCGCTGCTAGAGCTTCCTGGAAGCGAAAACTGCTGGCTCCACCACCACCAGGAGCAAATGCAAAGGTGGAATTCAAGAGCAACTCTCCATAGGATGATGTAGCGTCAGACTGATCCTTGGCATGATGATAGTCGACATTGTCGTATGGACACCTCACATCCACAAAAATATCGGGACCTGTATCCCAATACTCCAATGCCAACCATCGGTGGTGTTGAAATGGAATCGTGTGCTTGGCATCATAGCTATCCACAACTCCTTTGAAGCTTAGTAGCAGTCGCCTGGGACGATGCAAATCCAAGTGGGTCGTTTCTTTGGGTCGCTTCCAGACTTGTGGCAATTGCAGACTCATGTCGTATCCGGGACGAAAGTGAGCATCCGTAAACCCTCCCGCCGCCAAGGCAGCAAACTCAAAATTGAAGTGGTGCGGATGAGGCCTATCGCCATGAGCTCCAAAGAAGACACCCGAATTCCAGATAAAATGGTTTTGACCAGCTATGTAAACACGATTTTGTTTGCAGGCAGATTGTGGTTGTCGTGTGTTGATGAAGATCGCAGAGACCCCAAAATATAAATAACAATGTTAGCCAACAACAAGAATAAATGACACGCCAAATAAACCAAGTCGACAAACTTACCCATATACTGTGGGTTGTTGAGCATTTCTTCTTTGGTCTCAAATGCCAATTCTGACACCACAAAAAGACACGCTTCCTCGTGCTTGGTGGTCCATTCTATATCTCCTGGCAGTTTTTTCGATGCCAAATCTACAGTTTCTGTCAAATGACCATTCTTTTCCGAAGTGTAAACGTACACCTTCATGGGTTGATCCTTGGGGCAGCGTGACAGGTCAAAACAGGGCAACGCCAAATCCGACGTACACGGGGCCTGTTCATAGTTGGTGGGATGTGTGGCATGAGTGGTCACCCATCCAGTGGCGTGATCAAAGGCTTCGGTTCGAAAATGTGCCGTTTTACGATGCCTGCTGGCATCCCAATTCAAAAGGTTGAAAAGCTTACAAATTCCTCTTGGTTCGAGTGGCACACATTTGTCTCGTTCTGTAGTACCGCAATCTTGACACTGCCAACCGCCTTTTTTTTCTTGTTGGATCCCACCACCGGATTCCTGATTCGTGTGGATGCTTTCTTCTTCTTTCCAGAGACAGCTTTTGCCTGTAGAAATCAAATCATCCCATTTTTGTCCCGAGGTTTCAAAGAGCCGTGGATTCCAATCGAGGGTTCCTCTCTGCGTTTCATCCAGCCCAATCTGAGTGTACTTTTTGGCAGCCGATAAGAGTTCCAACGTCATGCCGTCATCGTTCGAAACCAGCCACAGCAAACCCAACGGCGCTGTGGTGGCCACCAAAATGGTTCCCAGCAGTAACTTCTGTTCATATTTCATGGATCTCCACAATCCTTGATGCCTGCGTCGCCTTGTCACTATCATGCACTTTATACTGGCTTGTTTACATAGATTACGAAGTCTTATTACTGACCATGGACCAGAGGCACGTCTCTTGATTGACAAAGAGAAGAAACGCGCGTTGGGTTTGAACGAAGATACGATAGCTCCAAGATCTTGTCAATCGATTTGAATAATCCGCTTATTCGAATCTATTCGAACAGGATCTTTCTTCAATCGGCTTTTTGTGGGATGGAGCCGGTCAATGCTGCCTTCAATGCTGCTTCATCGGAGGCACCCGTCCTTCTCCTTGTGGAGGCTGGAAGTGTCAATACTGAGGGTGTTCTCCTCTCCAAGAAAGCTGGAGGTGTCCACGGCAATGCTGGGCCGGAAATGATGACCAAAACACGCGCCAATGGTGGCAACTAGAGTCCTTCCTCAAATCCGAGAACATGGCTGGTCCCACAGAAGGACACGGAAGCAACCAAACCACGCATGATGGATAGATGTAAGAACAACTAAAGATAAAGTAGAGGTCAAAAGCTAAAATCCATCTAGTGCAGCCCGTCCATCCAACTTGTGTATGAATTGTTTGAACGAGACTTTGAAAAGCCACGATACTTGCAGGAAATGGACGTCCACGAGCTTCTTTCATCGCGATTGCACTTTGTTTTCTTGAGCATCGCAGAAGGGGGTATTGAATCGCAGCATGAACTCCTCACTACAAAAGAAGTGTCCCATCGCCAACTCCCTGCTTCCATGCACGTGATCCGGGTCTAGAAACTGCAATCTCTCGTTTCAACTCGAGCTTAGAAGTATCTGTAAAAGCAAGTTGATCGTGATTCAAAGCAAGTGTGGGTAGGCTAGCTACCCGGAAACAGACTCGCCTACAGTGCATCCCACTTGGTCCAGAGGTCAATCTGTCCCCACCTCTAGTAAAGGACCGACGGGAATCCAAGCAGACTGTGTTGTGCAAGAGATCCACGCTCCGCTTGTGTCCACTGCCGGCTGCTTGCCACAGCCAAAGGGCATTGGAACGGGCACCGGTTAAGCAGACGCCTTCAGATGGTACAGTATGGTCTTGTGTCACAGCAAGGCTATTCTGTCCAGCAGATTTTGTGTGTTGTCAAAACCAGCCTAATAAACTGTCTGTCCATGCAACCATGACACGGAGGGGCTTCCTGGATTCTTCCGTCGCAATGCCACACCGCGTGTCCGATCTGAAGCAACGTTGCTCCCAAGCTGCAACATGCTCTAAGAATTCAATGCATTTGTCCGGTTGTTCGTTGGCCCTACATTGAATGCATGCTTGTACCAAATGCTTCGGTGGGGCCCCTTCACTCGCACCCGTTTCAACAACAATTCTCACTTGATCAGCCAATCGCCGACTTCAGCTCGAGCTCTACACGCTATGGCCAGAGGTTGCGCTATTCTCCGCGCAGACAAGTGTCGAGGCAGGATCGCCAACTGGCGCCTACCTAGACTAATCATGATAGTCAAAAGGGCAGATGCAGGTTCACACCCATCTTGTTCATGCAAGCAGTTTCGCCTCACCGCTTTCCAGTGAATGCTATTGCATGCTGTCGTCTTTAGTGGTTGGATGTGTCAGAGAGATTGACAAGAGATGACCCCGAGACGAGCTAATTCCGCCTTTCTATCTCTATTGGTTGGAGTTGCCAGAGAAGAGATTTGCAATGGATGACCCCATGACTCCGACATGAAGAATCGCACTTGCCAGCATCACAATGTCATTGCAAATGGCGCTGAGTCGACGCGGTACTCTCTGCGGGTCATTATCACTTTACGTTCATACCAGTATCGAATCCATTTGTTGACTAGACTAACTACTAGGTCGCAGGCAGTAGCCAGATAGTGGACAACGGTCTGTATTCCGATGCGATGCTCAATGTCATGGTTTGTTCAATTCATTCGTTGCCGTCTTTCTAAACCTAACTGCTACATGTATTGGTAGGTACCGTACCAGCAATAGCACTATCCAAGTCGCACCCACGGTTTTCCTTGTGCAAGTTGCAGGTCCTCGTACCGCGGTTTAGCTCGATTCTCTGGAATGAATCGACATGCTAATAATATCTACTGCAACACGGGGTCTAGACTACGGTACTAGCTAGAAATAGATCAGCTACTTGCTGCCGAATAGGCCAGCTAGCTATTTTAATAGTAGCTGTATTAGCTAGTAGTCGTACTCTACCGATATCGATACGACATCGTTAGTCTATTACTGGAGTAATAACTATTGTGCATTGTGCATTGTACCATTTCCCCTCGATGTAGGATATAACAGACACCAGTCTTCCTGAGTAATTGTAGTCCCGGTACCTTTATGGTTATTTGTTTGTGAAATGAACTGGCTGGGCGAACTGGCAGCTCTCCTGATGCCTCAACCTGGAAGACTGCTTCCGGTAGGAGCACTCGTAAACAAATGTGAAATGAACTGGCACAGCCTCGAACTGGAAGACTGCTTCGGGTAGGGGCACTTGTACAACAAATATAAGAACGGTCAGACTAAAATCCTCCACCATCGGTCTGTCGTCAACCGGGGGCACGAATGACTTTGGCGATCCAAAGATTATCCCTTACTCTAAAACCACGTAGAACTTGTACCGGAGCCTACGGGGGGAAAGATTTATTTTCAGTGCTCGATGACTCGCTTGTTAATCGCTTTTATATAGAGTGTAGCACACCACAAGATTCGTCTTTTAATTCTGAGCCCAAAGATGTTAACTCCTTGGAATGACCGAAATCTGCTCAAACGTGCAAGCGCGGATTTTAGTCTGACCTGTCTTATATGAAATGAACTGGCACCTCTTCCTCATGCCCCAAACTGGAAGACTGCTTATAAATTGGTAGATGAGGTACCGTAGTATAGGAATAAGCTAACAATTGCAGTGAATGTTTCAGTTATGTTTCTAATAAAGAATTGATTTGTTTTACCTCATCTACGCATTTTGTGCTTGTTCTCCTGTAATAGAAGTATAGCAAACATGAATAGAAACTGTCATTCAGGAGACAATCCTTTAAATACCGAAACTCTGACAATGACTCTTTCCAAGTTCCAAATTGGACGCCCATCCGGTCACATTCACAAAACAAAACACGCTGGAGGATCCCAGCATCCCACCAGCAGCCAACAGCAACGTCCGGAAACCCACTACTTGCAAGTACTATGAAACTGCAGTTTCAATTTTATTGGTTTTTAGTTCTGGTGAAACTACAGTTTTAGCTAGTTTTATTTTTCAACCACCGGTAGGTCTAGACTCATGGATTTGTGAAAATCCACAACAAAAGACACACAGTTCAACAATTTCGAAAGCTGGTTTCACGTTTTTCCGTGAGAGCGGTTTCAATTTGAAGCACTTGTGAAGCTAGTTTTCACACCTTGCGAAACTGTCAAAAAACATTTGTCATCTTCCCGGACGGTGCAGAAAGTGTGATTGGATTCTACACATGTACGTCAGCTTCACGAACCGGTTACTGTACCATGGTGCAGAAATTGATTCAATGACTGAGAGACTGGCAACAATGACCCAGTTGGTCCACGACCTTTTGTTTTGTTTGCAGCACAAACAAAGCTCACAATTTGGTTCTTCGCAGACTCAAAAGCAGGAAGAAGAACATCTACAAACAAACAAACTATTTTTTAATAATCAATCGAAACACCATGAAACTCTCTACTTCTGTCATCTCCTTCTTGGGCTTCATCGCAGTTGCCCCTTCCGTCGTTGAAGCTATATGCTTCACTGGCACCGCCAACGAGGTGGCTGCAAGCTGTAAACAAGCTTACCCCAATAATCCCAACTTACAATGCTGTATTAGTTTTGATGGTAAAAATGCTTGCTCTTGGCCGGATGATATGAAGGTGACGGTATGCACAGGAGCCTGTAAGGGAGAAGAGGCATGCGGGCAGATTGCTCAACCTACGACGTTTGAACCTGGGAGCTGCCGAGGAGCCAAAGCCTGCTATGGCTTGACTGCTAAATTCAACGAAGCTAAAAAGGCATGCAACGAACCCATCAGTGTTGAAAACTACAGTTGTGAAGGGACAAGAGCCTGCTACGGCGCCGTGTTGGTCCCAGGTCCTGGCCATGAAATTGGTTATGGAAGTTGCACTGGTACAAGAGCTTGCGAGAAATTCGTTGGTCGAGTTGGTGCCCACAGCTGCGTACAAGATGGTGCATGCGACGGTGCGAGTGTCGAAATGGTGTATTCTGTTGAAGATTGCGTTCCCCGGTTGGCCGGTGCCTCGTACCGACCTGGAGAAGGCCCTAAAAAACCAAAGCGCTCTGAAAGACCAGGCAAATCGGACCGTGGCGGCGGAGGCAAACCCCGTGGCCCAAAACGACGTGGAGGCGGCCGCGCTCTTCAAGTTGTTCGCTATGCTGGTGCAAACCGTCCTAGTGCTAGTGACCGTGCCCAAGCTCTTGCTGCCAAGGCCGCCAAGGCCGCCGCCAAGGCCGCCGCCAAGACCGCTGTTAAGGCTCCGGCTGTTAGGGCTCCGGCTAAAGGCACTCGTGGTGGAGTCAGAGCCGCCTCGGGCGAGCGATGTGTACCTGAAGGGTGGAGGTTCAAAATTGTTGAGTCCTTGGCAGATGGGTTCAACTTGAAAACTGGAAAATGCAACTACCTGAGTCCTAAAGAGTGACCTTCCAAGAAGTCCATGTGAAACAAAATTAAGTGAATAAGAGCTTCAGCCTTAAAAAATGATCGTACGAATATAGACATTCTGGTAATCGTCTGTGAAGACATTTCAAGTTGAAACGGCTCTTGCCATCTCAATCGACGGGGCGGCGTTTTAGGAGGCGCCCTGAGAGCACTGCATACGGTAAGAACCATCATAGTTGGCGGGAACAGCCAATCGGCAGTTACTGTGAATCGGCCTCTCGAAGAGTTTGCACTTTGAGCAAATAGATGTATCCTGCGGGACCAAGACAATCGATTTGTTGATGCACTGGCGATCCAGGATATCCTTCTCACAACGAGACAAACTCGAAGGCTCCCGATAATCACAAATAGGACAGAGAGCCTTCATCACGGGATCCCTCATCGCGGGATCCCTGCATGTCGCATGCCCATCCAAAGCGACCTGGAGTTTGCAGAGGCAAAACTGGGGACGCCAGGAAGGAGTTCCCGATTACGCTCTCCTCCCATGCATCTTGCCCACTTGATCTTTTCGTGTCTCTTACAAACAAGTCGCAGACCGAGACATATGAAACCTAGACCGCTATACTAGTAGGCTATTATCCATCAAGTTTCCAGCGTCAGTGCATTTCTCTGGTAAGAACCCAGGGAAGAATCGTATCAGTGGCGCCATCAAGGCGGCGCTTGGCGTGTCCATAGGAAGAGGAACCCGGCCTCGGTTGTTACGAAATCGCAGATGCGAGGATCGAGCTTTGAAATAGGTCCAATGATCAATCGCTTTCTGATCTGGGTGAATGAATCATTACTGTATCCGACACGTGCGTCGCGATCGAGTCGCGTATTCAAGATCACCGAGATAGCATTCGGTTCCGACAGTGACCTTCTGATGAGCGACAAGAATGGGATCAGCTTCGCCTTTGCACGAGGCAACCAAAACTGTGGCGTGGATGCTTGTCTCTGTCAAGTATTTGGCACTCTCACTTTTTGCTGCATTTGATAAATAAATGCGAGTGTCAAATGAAGTCACCCGAACAGCCACATCGTGCCCATCGATAGCTTCGCAAGGCGTCGAAGTGAATTGTTGTTTGAATCCCACAACTGACATTACTGGACAGGCAGCAGACATGCAAGATGATAGGTAGAGAGACCCAGCGTATCGATCGATGGAATCGATTTCGACCGAAGGAAAACAATCACGTTCACCTTGCACGCCCACAATCGACAATCGCACCACTCATGACATGACGGCCCGATCTACTTGTCAAATCCTGCCACTATTGTATTCGCGGTTCCAGATCCATTGAAAATTGAGTAAAGAGGTGGGTCACGTCGCTTTGGTGCTCCCGATCCTACGGTAGGTACCGTTTGGAGCAGCTGTGGAGCCATGTGCAGAGTTCATCAAATTTGATGCAGCAAAAAGTGAGAGTGCTAAAATACTGTGCTTGACAGAGACAAGACTCCAGGCTACTAGCTAGAGTTCTGGTGCCGAGTGGCACGAGGCAGCAGACTGACGAGTCACTCACTCTGTGGTCGTTTGGAGCAGCTATGGAGCCATACAGATGAACTTCCATCCAACCTTCAGCAACATCGACGACGACAACGTCGCCAATTGCATGGAACGCCCTTCACCTGACCCGCCAAAGCAACGGATCGCTTGCGTGCTGTGCAACAGCAAATTCCTGGCATCAGTCGACGACGACTATTCCTTCTTCTGTCACGCAGAAGAAAGGAGCTTGATCCCTTGGAGGATTGTTTTCAAGCTATTTTTAATCTGCAGAGTTTCGAATTAGTAGTGGTTGAAGAGACGAGGATCCATTTTCAATCGTTCAAACGATGCGGGTCAGCGCACCTGGTAACGTACGGCTGTACCAGTACCGGTACCGTGTATTGTGTACATCAACTGCCGAGCCCCCTGGCGATATTATCTCAGGGAAATGGGAAAAAAAGACCATGGTACGGTCCACACTGACCGTCAATGACACCACAAGGCCAAACTAGGCCACCAACAGCCAATCTGAAGCCACCACAACCAACTATTTTGCTCTACAGTCGGACTAGTCGTACCGTACCGGTACCTGAATACTGAATACGTATCATAAGGTACGGTGGGCCGGTACAGTGTAGTTGGGAACGTTGTTGTCGGAGATCCGATCCAAGTTTTTGTGATAAACCGTCACTTTTCAGGGGCCATGGTTGACCACCATTGACCCCACCTGACCACCGCCGACCACGGCTGACCACCATTGATCCCTATTGACCACGGTTGACCATTGCTACCAAATTTTACCAGCTAAAAGTACTACTAATTGACCATTATTGATCACAACTGACCACGAGTGACCACCGATGACCACGGCTGACCACGAGTGATCACGGCTGACCAGTAACCATGGCTGACCATGACACCACTGCTGATCCCATGTTTCCGCCGGAGGATGATCTCTTTTTAGCTAGTAGCATCCTGGTACCGGTACTAGCTAGCTAGTAGCGGCAGAGTATTAACGTCATGGTTGGTTCTTTCCAATGGTCATTAACCATCATTAGCCCAACTTGACCGGCAAAGTCCATCAATAACCAACCCATGGACCATGAAAAGAGCCATTTTCCCACCTCCCAGTACAATACCGGTACTACATGCATAATAGTACCAGTACCACTGGTACCATACCGGTACCATAAAAACCTCGACCTCGTGCATAGCCGCGTGTCTCATTGAACCGGTACAGAGAGAGCACATGCATACTGGTAATAATCATATTATGAGCATAACATACATACTGTACACTGCACTCCAAACCTGAAGGTAAGCAACTCCAATAAGAAAGTGAGTACTCAGATTTAGAAAAAGATAAGAATGTTTTTATACTGAAATATCACAAACTTGTAAGAAAGCTTCCCAGTATTGATACCTCAAAGCACAAGAAATACTACTCTAGAGTCTGACACCATGAAAATGCTCCTAACTTGAGCCTAAATTTGCAAAATTTTCTGCTGATCACCACTATTACTTGATCCAAACCAATTGAGAGTCCTGACCAAGTTGGACCCAAAGCCCAGGTGCACTGGGTGTATCCAAACACTAAACTGCTTGATCTAGAAGCTGACATAGTAAGAAAGTCTTCTATACTGGAAATGGCTTGTTTGGTTAGAAATAAAATGAGTAGCAAAATAGAGCACTTGGCTAAGAAAGCTCCAATACTGACTCCAAGTTGGAGCTTTCTTATTATTGAGTTTGGAGCCTAAGGAGCCATTAAATATTTAAAGCCTGAGCAGCTTTTGAAGTAGTTTCAGAAACCAGACATTCCGAGTACAAACCGGGAACTGGCAGCAAAGAAGTGGGTCTACTGCCGTAAAACCATGCAGTAGCCACTGCGCATGCCCACTGCCGCCACTAACACCATAACCAGCAGTACACCAGCAGAGTACGTTCCCGGAGCCCGGAGTAGAAACTTCAAGCGGTAAGCGATCTGAAATCCGAAAGCACAAAGAAAAGCAAAATATTTAATAAAAGGGGCTTGAAGCTTTAAAAAGCATAAAGACGTCAGAACCGAGAGGTGATTGAAGTTGAAGCCGGCCAGGAACTTTTTACGCTACGAGGCTACGGGTTACACCGGAAGTTACGCGACTCTTTTAAAACAGTTACTGAGAAAGATACAAAGATACCTTTAATTCTTCTCTTTCTCGTCGAGTTGTGGCGCAAAGGTCAAAGAAGTTCTTTGTGAAAATTTATTGGGAATTGTGTACTCCTGGCTACCCACATTGGCCAACGCGCCGGACGATTAAAAAATGAGGACTAAGAATGGGTGAGACATGCGTGTTGTAAAACAACGGAACGAATGAGCAGTGGATGACTTACCGTTGCGAAAGGAAACGTGAACCAGACCGGGAATGAATGCCCAAACCATCAGAAAACCGGCATGAACCTGTTGCAACCACTGCAAATGACTGTGAAATGTGAGTGGTTACAAATAGATACCCTGTAGAAACACAATGTACTTTTACTGGCCCCGCTGTTGCACACCTCTTCTTGCGTCGAATCATCAATCGGTGTTGGTATCTTTGTGGAAGGAAGTGTTGTTTGCATGGTTGGTACGTCCATTGTTGCCGTTTTTCGTCTTTTTTACTGGAGTGGTGGCAGAAATGAATGAATCCAACGATGTCCTATTGTATGCATGAAAACCTGGAAGAAACCAGCGCGAAAGCAAGCAGCGCTGTCTCTTTCGAAAGAATCTTCTATGTCTGGAGTGGGTGCAAAGCCAGGTTGGCCACCAACCGCACTCTCCATTTGGCTACTCACATTTCGGAGATGATTGTAGAAAATTCCTTGCTGGAAATGCCTCTGTGGGCTACCCCAATGGAGTGTTTGCGACCACGAAAGTTGGAGTACATAGCATGCATTCGGCGATGTAAAAAGTAATAGCAAATCAGTTTCATTTCCACTCGCAGAATTGCTGTCGCAGAATCGCAGTTGGGTATTAGATCTCGCCGAATCGCTGTTTCACCATGTCGAGAAGACGTGCATCGCCACCGTACAGTCAACTTGATATTCGCTCGCTGAATGGAGATGACCACAACGGTACTAGTCTTGACGAAAGAAGTGGTTTGGACCATAGCCACAGCAACCGGAATAGTTATGCCACCTATTCGTATTCCCACCATGTCGCGTATCCACGGCATGTGCCGTATCCCAGCGTACCATCACCGTTTGCTTACCCATATTACCACCATACTCGCTTCAATTATGGCAATGCAGAGTGGAATGCTACTGCGAATGCCCCTAGCTACAGGTACACTGCCCAAAACACCGTCGCCTATGAGTTTGCAACTACCAACCCGTCATTGGCCACATCAACACGTACTGGGGAGTACGTTGAAGACCCCTCGTGTTACCCATGCGGATCGAACGATGAAGCAAAATCGCAGCTGATTGAACGTTATGGTGGTTTCGTAGACCTAGCTGGAGTCACCAAGCAATGCATCAAGCCTGATGGGACAGTCAGTCGAAATGATGGAACCAAAGTTTACAAGTATTGCTGTCGTGTAGGGGACAAGGATGACATTCATACCCCAAAGTGCCCGTGGAGGGCTCAAACAAGAGATATGGGCCCCATGTCTGCATCAACTCATCGATACCGTGTGTTTGTTCGGCAAGGCAATTCAAAGCACAATCATTCCACGAGGACACGACCTAGTCATTGCAAAGACCAATATGGAATCTCCCCTGCAATTGTTCCTCTCGTTAAGAAATTCGTCGCTGAAGAAACTGGGAGAGGCAGATGCATCTTGCGAGTGACTGCAGATGAAGTCTTGAAAGCAGTCACTGCAACTGTCCGAACTGATTCTTCCTTCTTGGATCACCGGTACCTTGTGGTCGAGACCGAAAGCAGAGAGCATTTGACTCGTCAATTGAGAAACTACGTGGCAAATCAGAGAGAGACCTTTGTGAAGTCGAAACTATTTGGCTATTCCAATTTACAAAGCAACGACACTTTGTCTCGAGTTCTCGATAACTGGAAGCTTTCTTTGCCGAAGATGTATCAGCCAAGAGATGACTATATCAATCCAGATGAACTTGCGTGTTGCCTTGGACTATCTAACCCCAGTGTAATGATCGCGATGAACCTTGGCAGCGGTGATGTGGTGAATCGATACAAAGCTAACGTTGTTACCCATCCGGATATGAAGTCATCCGACTTTGAAGAGAGGATTGAAGGTTCGTTTGCAGTGTTTTCTCCCACTGGTCTCTTCCAGCTCATGCATCTTGCTAAGAGAAGAAAGGGCACTAGGCAGCTTTGTTGTGATGGCACCGGTGGCATGATAAGAGATCAAAGCTGTCTCATTACTGTTGGTAGCATTTCGGTGAAGCTTAGGTCTACGACTGATGATGTGTCTTCGTCCTTCAGACCAATCCTTTATCTACGAACTGGTGGAGAGCGACTACATCCATACTGCCTTGTACTGTACGCAATGAGAGACCTGTGCTTCAAGTGCTTTGGAATCGACTTCTCCATCGATTGGGGTACATCAGATGACGCAGATACATTCATCTCTGCACATGTTTTTTACAAGAAATACCCTCATCTGTGCGACAACACCGACGCTACTAAAGCAGCTGGTACGACCCTGATCTGCGAAGCAGTCATTGAAGATGAAATCGAAGATTATCCTCCATCGCCACAAGACGTTCCTCTGACACAAGTGGATAATGACAGCAATGACGACGCAGAAAGCACCGATAGCGATGACAACTGTCTTCAGCAGGAAGCGATCCTAAACTGCTATTTCCATGTCGTTCATGCGTTTTCGACAAAGCGCAGTTATGTTGGCAAGATGAAAGACAAAGAGTTCGCGAAACCGAAAGGTGTGGCTTATGGTCATGTGACGAATATAGCGAGTACCAAGACAGTCGAGCAGAGACATGTCATCACGCAACTCTACTTACAGGATTGGAGAGAGAACAGAGACGAGGGGAAAGCGGCTGATCACCTCGAAAAGGAATATTGCCGCCATCCTAAATGGAACTGGAATTATGCCTGCACAGGAGAAGTTGGTGTCTATCCATCGAACTGTCCCAATGAAAGCTTCAACAGACATGGCATAAAGAGCGTTGCTACAGATTGCTCGAAGAATGCTTCCCTTGCTTCGTTCCTAGTTCACACTGCCCCCAAGCTTCTCCTCGAAGATGCCAATTCAAGAAGCGATCCATGCACTATTGCAATACCCTCCACCGGTTCAATCTTCGCAGTGGCTGTTACAGGATTCCTACGTGAAGCTGTGGACGTTGTTGAACTAGGCAAGGATGAATATGGCCGTGCATCCAGTTGGTTGTGCAATCTCGGACGCAAGATTGGTGTGCCACTGAACGATCGTCGTATTCGGTTGGTACAAGCATCATCGCTGGATGGTGACAAGCGTCCTTTTGAAGATGAAATCCGTTCGACAGGAGGCTACGTCTTACCAGATACAGTAGCGAATCTAATGATGACAACCACCAAGACCGTCTGTCATTTACAGTGGAAGGAAGGCAACATTGTTGGTGACTGTGAGAACTGTGTGAAGCACCTAGGGTACAATTGTCCTGGAGCTATCTACCTTCGCAGCAAGCACAACCTACTAACTTGCCGACTTGAACTATTGAGGAAGACTAATGCCAATGCAAGAGGCGACTTGTCCAAGGCTAGTGCACGGGGAAACACCAAGAAACTGTACGAAAGCGGACTTTCTGCATCCACGAAACGTCGATGTCTACCCAAGATGCTGGAAACGTTCGATGCCTATCTTTGTACTCTGAATCACCAGCAACTGTCCAAGCTTGTGCTTTATCTACGACTGTTCAAGTTAGATCACAAAGGAGCAGAGCCAACAAAAGGGTTGACGACTCAGGTTCTCTTGGACAAACTGATTGCGTTTTACGACAATCCCACAATGAATCGCGCTCTGCTACTAGCGAATTACAGAAAACCAACCCCTTATGGGGTTGTCAAGACGATTGCTACGAACTTGAAAGATGCCACCGAAGAGGGAACCGAGAAGAGCCAAGTGCAAGAAAAGGAGAACAACAAATAAGACTATAATGAATAAAAAAATATGTTTGTGTCATTTGCACTATCTTGTGGTAGTAAAAATCACGTCTCCCCACCTGTGCGAGTAGTGTGGTTGGCATACAGCATCATAGTTCGCCATAATGGTTGCTGAATAAGTGAGATATCACTGCAGCGGATTTTCGAACCAATAATTGGGTGCGATGGAAAGAAATTTGCTTGTATTTGCTTCAACAAAGCCGATAGCAATGCTCAAATATTGCAATGCCGATACTCCATACTGACCGAACCGATACTCCAAATGACTGTCCAAGCTCGTGCTTTTAAGTGCAACGTTGGTTGATTGTCGTGTGCGAGTGATGGTCCCATAAAAGCAAGAGCAACTGTTTCTGCAAATTCCTGCCACTTTCGTCATTCCTGCCACTTTCGTCATTACAATCTGTCATTCTTGCTGCTGTCACCATGGACGATCTACCTGCCCTTGTCGAGCCTGATGACCTTATTTACCCTGATGACGAAGAGGTGTACCTTCCCCGACCAAGAGTAATGAGAAACCCAGACACTGCATCGGACGAGATTGTGCAGCATGCCACTCGCAAGCAGTACCAAGATGAGTTAGCTTTCTGTGCGTCGAAGGTGGAAGAAATGCTTCTTCATGGGATGGACTTACAGGGAGATGCCAACAAGAAGCTTCACGAAATCAACCAAGAACGTATTCGCAATGGCTATCCTGTCCTTCGCGAGTTTGTCTTCGAGTACGATATGACTGGAGTCTGGTGGATTCGCTATCTTGTGCAGGAAGGCAAGGGACGCAGCATGCTGCCCTACCAGAACCACAACATCGACATCTGCATTTATGATCGTCTTTTCAAGTTGAAGTTGATCCTTCCTGACCCCTTCTCGGAAGAACACACAAAGCAACCAGGTTCTGTGACATCTGGGGATTCGACGAGGATGCATACATTCAACGTTACCATCGTTGGTTGAGTGATATTGACTTGCTCACGGAAGGTGTGGAAGAGGCCAATGATGTCGAAGAGCCAACCACGGAAGTCGCCGAAACTGCCATTGATGATTCCAGCCATGACAGCGACGAGGTGAATATGGGTGGCATCAACCTCAGGATGATGGAGCGCTACATCGACAATTTGGAAGTCGCAGAAGAAGAGGGTCCCGTGGACAATGACTCTGGTGACTCCCAAGAAGATACCGGTGAAGAAACCAGTGAAGATGCAAGTGAAGAAACCAGTGGCATTGACAGTGGATTGGACACTGGTGTTCGCTCTCCCTCCAGTCTGGGATCCCCAGTTCTTGACAATGAGCAAGTTGACGCCGAGATTGACACCATCTTGAAGCGTCGGATTAACTGGGGCATCATGTCACAGCTTCCTGCCCCAGAAAGCGAAGAAGAGGAATCCAAGAACCAAGAAGTCGCGGAGCAGGAGTCAGAAGAAGAAAACGAGGAAGACGACGACGAGGAAGACGAGGACGAAGACGTGGACGAGAGTCCTACCAAAAAGCAGCGATTGGAGGAACAGTCTGTTGAGGAACAGTCTGTTCAGGAGGATGTTGACGAGGAAGCCACATTCCAGGAGGAAGCCACGGTCGATGGAGAAGCTACAGTTGGGCAGGAAAGTGCCGATGGAGATAGCAGCGAAGATGGAGACAATGCGGAAGATGGCGACAGCAGCAACAACAACAACAATGAAACTAGTGGTCCCATTCTCCTTGCCACTGGCAGTTGGTCCTATTAGAAGACATTGTGACAGCTTTCGGCATCTCATTGCGTCTCTTCATACCATGGTCATTCATCATTGTCGGTTGTTGTGCTTTGTTTGGGTGCTCTCACTGGTTCATTCGGGTTCTCTTTGGGTCTGGGGTATGCATCCAGTCTCGAATAGTAGTGGGTATAGTTTACCACGGACGATTATTTTGATACATAACCTTATTAAATTCGCGCCCAAATGAACTCACTGCCTGCCGGCTTATACTTGTATACCTGTATTGATTTAAATCAGTTGATGGCCACAAAGGGGTATCCAAGAGTAAGGCCGGTCTCTACCGGAGCGACTAAAGTAGGGACTAAAGGAATCCTTTAGGTGGTTGTTTAGTTCAAGATTTAGTCATTATCCTTTAGTAATGGTGGTGTCTACCAGCAGATGACTAAATCTCGGACTAAACAATTAGTCGAGTTTTTAGTCAAAACATGCTGTCTACCATGGCGACTAAACAAAAAATTGACTAAACAATTCATGGGAACAATACTGGACTTAAAGGACTCAAAAAAGATTTAACAAAAGTGATCACTTGGTGGCTACCAATATTCTATCAGCATGGTGGATTTAAAGGACTCAAACAAAGACTTAACAGAAGTGATTACTTTTTGAGATAACAAGACTGATAACAAGACTCAAAACAACCATTGCGACCTCTTCGACACCTCTACTACCGGTATATTCAGTCAAAGGCCGAGAAATGAAAGCCACCCGCACTCCATACTCTGCAATGAGGGATGGCTTTCTATTCAACCGAAGACTGTCATTCGATCGTTCGATCGTTTGCACCTTCCTCTTCGATCGTTCGATCGTTTGCACCTCTACTATCGGCCGATACGGTACTCCTCTCATCGATCGTTCGATCGCACCTCTACTCGTTCGATCGTTTGCACCTCTACTATCGGCCGATACCGGTACTCCTCATACCGGTACTCCTCATCGATCGTTCGATCGCACCTCTACTCTATCAGCTCTGTCGCGATGCTCTGATAGTGAGGCTGTGCAATGAGGGTGCTGTTCTTTTTTAAAAGTGCTGTTCTTTTTTAAAAGTGCTGTTCTTTTTTTAAAGAGTTCTTAAAGAAGCTTTAGTCGTTATGTTCGCTCACCGACTAACCAGCCTCCCGTTAGTCGGTGAGCAAACATAATGACTAAAGCCTTTAGTCCGTGGGACGTTTAGTCGCTTGGGTAGACACCACCCTCAGAGACTAAACTATCGACTAAACTACGAAATATGGCTTAGTCGCTACTTTAGTCGCTTGGGTAGAGAGCGGCCTAAGATATTGTCAAATTTATTTCATGGATGTCTCGGATGACTTCCCTCTACTAGCTACCGCTAGTATGGTTCCACCAACCTCCAACAACGCCAAGCCACCCACAGCACCACCGACAACAATCCTTAACTGACTCGACCCATCCATTCATGACATTGAGCTCCCTCTTATTCTTCATCATAGAAAGCACCACGATGACCGCTGATATTACAGTCAAGACAACTGTCAAGGACGTCAAGGACGAGCAGTTTGGAGATGAAGATGTGAGTGAAGTAAGCAGCATTGGTGACGTGAAGAATCGGCAGCAGCAACAAGTCATGGATCGGCTCAAGGAGAGTTTAAAGAAACAAGACAAGACACAGGTGGTCCGCATTTGGCGTGTCATCGTATTCCTGATCTTGTTTGTGGCAGCCGTGTCGGTATGTGTTGGCTTGTATGCGTACGCCAGGAACAAGGAACACGAGAGCTTTGAAACGAGCTTTCGGACCAATGGCATCCGGGTCATCCAGGCGTTCAGCGATGGAATCGAACGCAAGTTGGTGGCATTTGGATCCATGAGTAATGCCATGACCAGTTATGTTCTTAGCACCCCAGATGTGGAGTTTCCTTTTGTCACCTTTCCCAACTTTGAAATGCTGGGAGCAGACGTGAGGGTGGCAGCTTTGGCAGTCGTTTTGCACTATGCTCCTTTGGTCACGGATGACAAAAGGAAGGCATGGGAAGCTTGGGCCATGGAAAACAGATTTCAGGTGGACAAAGCCTTTGCCCAAGAATCCCGCTATAGGAAAACTCAAGATGAGTACTTTGCCAACATTCTGGGAGAGCAAGATGAAGAGCAACAACGGGACAGCACGCGGCTTCTGCAGCATCAGGCAAACCAGACAGCCCAAAACGGTTCACACAACCTCTCGGCCCAGGAAGATCCACCCCTGATCACAATCATCAACAACACAGTCCAGGATGGCACCAAATACCGCCCCCAACTTAACAGACCTCCAGGTTCTGGACCTTATTTTCCCAGGTGGCAACGTTGTCCGATCAATAGAACCAAGCAGGCTTTCCTCAACTCGGACCTTTCTCAATGGCCTGCACTCAAAGATGCTCTAGCAGAAATGCTCAAGAATCCCAAAGTTGTGCTGGACAAGGCAAGTGTCTTTGATGTCAATGGCATTGGTGCTAACTTCAACAACAACCTTCTCCTAAGTCAGTACCGGCAGTCGGTTGAGGGGTATATTGGAGAACCAATGTCCTTCCTTGTCTATCCTGTCTTTGATACATTCTACAATGCAACTGCGTCTGTGCAAGAACAGCGCGACCACCTGGCCGGGATGCTCTACAGCAATATTTACTGGCGGCTTCTTCTTGAGGACATTCTCCCATTTGAGCTGAAAGGTGTGATTTGTGTGATTGAAAATTCCTTTAACGACACCATCGTGTACAGGATTGATGGACCCCAAGTGACCTATTTGGGTGATCAAGATCCCCGTGGACTGTATGAAACATTTGAACACTTGGGATTCGCACAGGATGCCACTGCCTACGTCAAAAGCCGCACAAGCCCAGAAACCATGTCCTATTCTACAGTCCCACTCCACGACACTTTTGGCCAGTATACACTCCGGGTCTATCCCAGTCAAGATACTCAGAATGAATACACTTCGATGCAGCCAATCATCTTTCCTGTGGTGGTTGCTGTGGTCTTTTTGTTGACTGCTGTGGTGTTCATGGTTTTCGATTTCGTAGTAGAGCGCAGGCAGCGCATTGTCATGGAACAAGCACTCCAATCAGGGGCATTGGTGAACTCCTTGTTCCCAGAGCAAGTCCAAAGCCGGTTGTACCAGGAGAACCAGATCAAAAAGACAACCACAGGAGACAGCAATGCGTGGAGGAAGTCTCTGAAGAGTGAACGTGATGTAGTTGGTGGTACTGCAGGCAGTCGCCCTATCGCAGACCATTACGATGAAGTGACTGTGATGTTTGGAGACTTGGCTGGTAGGATACGCGCCTGTCAATCGTTCCACCCGTTTGCCATTCAAACTTCACTCATTCTTGTGTTTTCCTTTTTCACAAACTATGAAGGCTTCACGGCATGGAGTGCTAAGCGGACACCTGTGGATGTATTTGAACTTTTGGAGAGCCTCTACGATGCCTTTGATGGGATTGCCCTCAAAAGGGGTGTCTTCAAAGGTAGGATGTTGTGTGCTTCTTGCCCAGTAAGTTACTCATTCCAGTCCACTAACCATCATCACGGTCCTTTTGTTCTCAAACATGCTCAGTGGAGACCATTGGAGATTGCTGGCTTGGAGTGTGTGGGTTGCCTGAGCCCAATCCTCTTCATGCTGTTGCGGTGGCAAGATTTGCATCTGAGTGCTTGTTGAAAATGAACCAAATTGTCCGCAAAGTCAGTGAACACTTAGGTGCAGACACGCAAAACTTGCAGCTTCGAGTTGGTCTGCACAGTGGATCTGTTACTGCAGGTGTTCTTAGAGGTGAGCATTTGTAGCTCGTCCAGCTGATGATGAGAACAGAGTAGTGGAGCTCTGAATTGAGTTGCTCCAGTCTCCCTCAATACTCTTCTTGTGTTGTATCTGCATTAGGCCAAAAGTCCCGCTTCCAGCTTTTTGGAGACACAGGTATGGTATCTTTGAAGGGAGCGTGTACTTGATGCAGCATTGTGGTTTTCTCATGTTCAATCTCTCACTTTGCTTGTTTTCTAGTCAATACTGCCAGCAGGATGGAATCCACTGGGCAAGCGGGACGCATTCATGCCTCACAGTCGACTGCAGATGAGCTGATTGCCCAGGGGAAGTCGAACTGGGTTAGTGCCCGAGATCACACAGTCAAAGCCAAAGGAAAGGGAGAGCTGCAGACCTACTTCATTACCGTGCAAGGCGGAGGCAGTGTGGCTACCTCAGGAACCACCAATGTGACAGGAATGACCACCGCGTCAGGATTGCAAAGGCAAGGCACCAGAGACTCTGAAGTATTGCCATCGACCAAGGAAGGAGCGGATGAGCCAATGAGCGCCCATATCACCCCATCGTGCGTGGAGATAGAAGATGCCGACCAGTTCAGTTCCAATTGCTCCGTTTAAGAATTTTGGTTGAATCATTCTTCAGCCTCTTTCGTTTACATTCGTATTTTTTTAAAGAAAAAGTAAAAGCAACAGCTTGTGTGCTCTCGCGTAGCAGGTATACTTGTAAAGTTTCATAGTTTGCAGGTGTCGCACCAGAGGCATCGGAGTCGCTACGTGCCAAACGGCTTGGCATCTAGCCAGCTATGACTCTTTAGAAGTCAATTTTCACGTACTTCCTCCAGATTCTTTTGACTTCTCCTTCAACGAGGCCCTGAAACTAGCCAAGTCGGACTTGGTGACTTGAAGAGGTATCATGTTAGCACCGGGAATATCAGAAATTGATTTGTTGAACGTCATCATTTCAACATCCCCGTCGGGACTTTTTCCAGTTCCGGTGAATCTATGGTTGCATCCTACTGCGTGATCCAGAAACCCCCTTGCATGGTAGAGCGTTCTCTCGTCTTTTGGAATGTCTAGGAACTTGGTGGCACTCAAAAACCCTGGGTGCTTGTGTTTTTCCGCAACCGAGAGATTGGAGATCTGAGTAATAGTGTCACCAGACTCCAAGACGCTCGCGTAGCCACTGGTGGTGTCGAGATCTTCGAGTTGTTGCTTGAACGGTGTCACTGCTTCGTCTATTTCCTTGCCATATGATTGAGCGATCAGTGTCCATAAAGCTTCCCATGTGACCACGACTCCTCGGGCATCGGCGGCAGGGAATACGACCAGCTTAAACTGGGTTCCATCCTCCAGTCGACACTGCACCCAATCCAACCGAAACCCAATGCTGTACATGGCCGCAACAGGAGATAATCCCAAAAGACCTCCCAGCATTTCGCCAGAGCACACCCAACTGAGCAGTTTTCCTGGTTCGTCTGAAAGGACTTGGAAATGTTCCGTTTTGATTCCCTTTAAAAATCGCCCACAGAGCCCTCTCGTGGCATTCCTTTCCGCCGGTTGTAACGCCTGCTGCTCGAGGAATCGGCGTGAATACTCGTCTGGTGTCATCATAGTCGCTGCCGAGTTTGCAAAATGAAAGTAGCTCAGTCGAGCCGATCGAATGACGGAAGGTTCATCAGGTCATTGAGCATCCTCTCGTTGCCCTTTCGAAGGATCAACGTCAACGTTTCAACGTTTGAAACTTGGATCTTTAGCTTTGCTTTGGATGCCTTATCTTCTTAGAGTCAGGGCTAAGGTACTGGGGCTCCACGGTCGCTTTCCACGATCTTCTCGTCGGCGTCGGAGTACCGTATCGCACCTCGCACCTTGGTGGGTAATTACTGCAGTAATTCCTGGTTACTGGTTACTTACTGTACTTTTACTGCCTTTATTGGCCAGTAGTTACTGCAGTCAGTAATTCCTGGCAGTAATAAATCTGCCAATTCAACAGTAATTGACAGTAAATGACAGTAAAAGCACAGTAATCACCCTATTTTACTGCAATTACTGTGATTTACTGCTTCAAATGGCTTTAAATTACTGTACCTGATTACTGCTACTGAGTAATTACTGCATTACTGCCATTACTGCTACTGTTTGGCCCCTCCAGTCAGTAATCAGTAAACAGTAAATACCAACCAAGCCTCGCACCCACATCAAGGACACAGTGCACTACCCTATCTATGGTGACCCGTCACCCGTTACTCGGTGGCTGCTTTGCAAGGCAGGGAGGATAAAGCAGGTATATGTAGCGGTACGCAATCTATCTACTACCGTTACCTGGAGCTATTTTGGCTGAAATGACAACTCTTTGTTGTATATTTGATGGAGGCAGCGAACTCGAGGATAGCGCTTGATGACTGATGACAATAATTATCTTTGACGTTGCCGACTCCGATTTGTCTTGATGAACTCAATGATCGACATGATTCGGGCTCAAAACATGGTCCCTTCATGATGATGCTAGAGTTGATTTAATCGTTTTCGTGGGTGTTCAATATCGCATGTCTTCGGTCACCCCCCACCAGCCACGGAAGAGCCGGAACAAAGAGACCGAGAAGGCAGCCAAGTCGATGGAGTGCTTGCATACCAGCTTGGTCTTGGCGACCATCGAGAATTCGGACGTGCGTGAGGGTCATAAAAAAGTTGAGCCCAAAGTATCCACAATCGAAGCGGATGCCATTGTAAGCGACATCTTCAACATCTCCACGTGCGACAACTGGCGCTTGCAAGCCTGACTTCTGTCGATACACTTGTAGTGGCCGGCACGGACAGCGTGAGCGGCTTCAAACGATTATCAAGAGGAGTTCTAGGGGCAGTCGAATCTTTGGCAGCTGCCGCGGCAATGTCCAGTTACGAAACAATATCGGCTACTGTATATGAAAGGGCAAGTGCGTCGACTGGATTCGCTTTTCGCGACGCTGCGGCCTAAGAATCAACAGGAGACACGAGATGCTTTTCAAACAAAATGCTAACCCACGGCACCAAACAAACGAGGTGAAATGTTTTGACCCTTTTGCAAGCATATATATATTGCACCGTAAATCGTTTTTTATTCACCTTACCAACAGCAGTGACTCTACCAGACCTAATCAATCTTGATGGAAGCAAAGATGATCTGGTTGAACCAGAGGGAACAACCAACACCCACAAAGCCCATCATACAGAACATTCCCAAACAGACCAAACTGGTGTATCCAAAATACAAAAAGTAAGTGGCCATGGTATTTGCCTCGAGTTGTTGGAAATAGACCAGTGAGTACAAGAACACCCAAATTGCGGTTGATCCAGCATTGCCAAAGGCTCTCCACCACCAATGATAATTCTCCGAACACAACTGGAAGTAGGTGAAAAGGACGGTAATCTCAGCGCAGGTCACCACCAGAATGAAAAGGACCGCGAGAAGGAATCCAAAGACGTAGTAGTAATACTCTTGCCACACCGATGCAAGAATGTAGTAGAGCTCCACAAAGCAGGATCCAAAGGGTAGAATGCCTCCCACAAAGAGAGTGAAAGGGAGTCCCATAAACCAGGGCTGATCGGGGATCTGACGAGGAATGGACGAGGTGTTGACCGGAAACTCAATGGCTTCCTGCTTGTACCCAAAGTAGGCTCCCACAAAGACCAAGGGCGTACTGATCCCAAACCAAAGAATAATGAGCACCAAAAGGGTCGTAAAGGGGACTCGATCAGTACTCTCCTGGGACCATGCCAAAATGTTCAAACCAATAAAGAAAACAAAGGAAATTCCCGGAAAGAGAACCGCAGTCATGGTAGTAGCTCGTTGCCAGGCTTTTCCTTTGAATGTCTTGTAGAGACGTGCCGTGACATATCCATTAACTCCACCCATCATGACAAAGAGGAAGAGTTCTGCCATGAGCAATGTTCCTCGTCGAGCCGGATTGAGGAACCCCAAAGAGGCAAAAACGACAGTGAAAAAGACCATGAGTAAGATTTGAGCACCGGTACCGCATCCAACCGCCAAGAGCATGGGATAGGTCGATGGAGGACGAAAGACGTCGGCATGCACCAGCTTCCAGCCAAATTCTTCCAGATCTTCTGCCTTTTCTTCGTCCGTGGCCAACTTGTTGTAGCGCGCAAAATCACGACGGAGATTGCGCACCAAAATAGCGGCAATCATGGCACTGAGCACAAAGACAATCACCATGGAATTGAAAATGGACACCCAGTGGACTTTGGCCGGCACGGCACCATTCATGTTCAAGTAGACATCCCAACGAGACGCCCAGGTAGTGTTGGAATCTTCGGTCCAGATGACATCGTAGGTAAAGAGCGCCTTTCCAGAAGCCGGTTGAGGCTCCCGTCCACTTTCCACCACCATGTTGTAGCTGGTATGAGGCCGATCGTTGTACGGAGTGGCCGGGTTACAAGACGCAATGGGGTTGGTGATTTTGGCGACCGTGGGCAAAAAATGCTCGGTGGAATCGGTGGGCGATTCCTCCTCAGTGGCGTCGTGGTCGTGTTTAATGGAAAAGGGTTCCACCATGAATCTGACAATGCGGTATTCGGGAATGGCATTATCCCCAGTGGGCAAATCCGCCGCCTTGTGATAAAAGAGTTCGATATTGACGTGATTGTGAACGTATGCTTTTTTGTTATCCTCGGCAATAAATCCAACGGGGAATCCCTGCCAGTAGCGAGTGGTAACCAGTTCGTCATTTTCAATTTTGGAGGCGGCCGACAGATTATCGACAATCCAGTTGTTATGATAATTCTTTCGAATGACCTTGACCACCTTGTTGGAGTTCAAGTGTGGCTGTTCCCCGCGACCGAGATTGGCCACACATACTTGTTCGCAGTACATGTGTTTTTTCATTCTGAGTAAATACGGCGACGACTCGATGCGATCTCCCTCCAAGAACTCTCCCAAATTTTCATGATCCACCTTGACTCCATCTGTGGGCTGACAAAAGGGGAACTTGTAGTAGTCAAGGGGGAATTGAGTCTGGGTAGAAGTCATCTTGTTGACTTTTAATTTGATTTCATCTCCTTCTTGGAAGGAGTGGATGTTCACACCGGGCAGATAGTAGGCCATGGTGGTGGATGGTAGTAGAGGACCCAAGAGGGCCATCATTAGGCCGGGTAACCCCGTGATCGTCTTCATCGTACAGCAACAGGCACACCCAGAAGAGAAATAAATCAAGAAGGAGCGAGGTTTGTGTGGCTTGGTGTCTTTGGTTTCTTCCTCCACGAAAAAGATATGACCGCGGTTTTGGCGCAGTATCTGGCAGGCAATGCTGCTTGGTCGTGTTGGTCGTGGTGTTGGCGGCAAAACAGGTATAGCGCGGACCGCAAGCCGTCCACGATGGATGTCTGCTTCAGAATCAATCCCATATATTCGTGACCTGATCAGATCTGGCGTCAACGAAGATCCATCCAAGGCCCCATCAACCGCCATCAACCACAACCTCATCAACCATCATCAGCCAAGTACTGTACCGTGCGTCGAGTTATAGCTGGCTGGCCAGAGGAGAGCACCTTACAGAAGGAAGGAAAGATTGTCCAATAAATAAAGATGCAAAAGAGAAAGCGAACAACGAGGTTGACCAAGAGGCGTAGTTCCCTGTTTCCTGCCGTTTTGGCGGGTATCCTGCATCGTCACAGTTGTCAAGCATTTTCGGTCCAATCTCGAACAAATAGTTATCATCCGTTGGTGGTGGGTCAACAACCATGTCGTTCATCATCAGATTACCATTCCTGCCCGATACGACGGCATCGACGTCTGACTACCAAAGTCAATGGCGATGAAGACTCGGTAGGTTCTACACAAACTTTTGTTTTCTTTTAGCTTTGGAGAGTGGGTATCCTAACCACGCTGTTTTCCTCATATTACTACTATTATTATAGAAACGTCTTTCGTTGGCAGATCATTTCCGCAAGGCAGGAGCCAAATTTAGAGCTAGACCAGGAACCTATATGATTATCCCCTGTGTGGCAGCTCTGGTCGGTTGGTTCACCAATTGGTTGGCCGTACAAATGATATTTTACCCCATTCGATTTCGGGGGATTCCATTATGGATCAAGGACGAAGTGCCATTGGGATTTCTGGGATGGCAGGGGATTGTGGTAAGTATCTGTCTATCTTATAGCGTAGCTATTCTACGAAAAAGTGTTGTCACTTACTTACTCTACTTTCAATCTATCTATCTAGCCCTGCAAAACGAGACCCATGAGTGAAGCCATGGTACACATGGTCACCTCACAGCTCCTCACGGTCAAGGAGGCATTTGCCCGATTGGATCCCAGCGAATTGGCCAAACGATTGGCCCCGGAAGTCCCCAAGCTGGGAGAAAGTGTCTTGGCCGATATTGTGCCACAACAGCTCGTTGGATTACCCAAGGCGGCCTTTTTCGGTCTTCCCGCCGTCTCGCAACGCATACTGCAGCATTTCAATTTTGCATTCTTACGATCACTCTGTCAGGATATGATATCCAATGTCGACAATTATTTCAACATTCAAAACTGTGTGCAAAATCAAATGCTGCAAGATCGAAGTTTGTTGGGAGAACTCTTCAAAAAGTGCGGACAAAAGGAACTCGACTTTTTGACCAACAGTGGCCTGTGGTTTGGATTCTTATTAGGTACGTAACCAACGAACGATTGTCACTACGTTGCTTTTCGCAAGGGATCAACTCAACATCTTGCTTTTGCTTTCAAGGCTTGATTCAAATGGCGGTGGCCTTGTTCTTTGAAAATCCGTGGACACTTAGTATCGGAGGCCTCATTGTAGGACTGGCCACCAACTGGTTGGCATTGAAATGGATCTTTGAACCCGTCAATCCCACCCGAGTGGGGCCCTTTATACTTCAAGGACAGTTCCTCAGACGACAAAAGGAAGTGGCGGCCGAATTTTCCAAATTCTTTGCCAATCGCATCTTGACCAGCCATCAAGTATGGAATTCCATCTTGACCGACCCAACAACCAGCCCTTCGTTTTATGCGCTCTTTGCGAGACATTTCATGGGGTTTGCCAACCGCGTTACGGGATGTTTGAGAATCAATGTCGAACCCGAGGTGATTCAAATGGCCACCAATCGGGCCATGACCAAACTACCGGAACATATACCGGTCTTGCACTCGTACATTGACCGAACGCTGGGATTGGAAGGCACGCTGCGGGTCAAAATGGAACAAATGACATCGTCGCAGTTTGAGCGAGTCTTGCATCGTGAGTATCTTTGGTTGGACGACGGCTACATGTGAGTACTGTACCGTACTGCCCTAACCCATTCTTTTACAACAACCCATCAATAGCAATCTTTGAAGAGGATGAAGCCACGCTGATTGCCGCTGGAGCCGTCCTTGGCTTTGCAGCTGGTCTGATACAGCAAGGTCTGGAGACGGGTAAGATCAAACTGCCGGATTTCTGGTCGCCAGTGGCCAAGAAGATTGGGCCCTACTTGGAATACCCTCGATCCCAGCTAGCTGTGTTTGGGAACAAAGCCAAGGCATCGATTCGTACCCTGGCCACCAAAGTGCGGGCCACGACAACTCAAAGCTGGAGATCTTTGAATGGTAGCAGCGCCAATGGTGTCAAATCGCCAGGATCATCATCATCCAAATCAACGACTGCAAATCAGGATATAGGGGACAGCTCAAATGATGCATCCAATAATGGAGACAATGCGGAGAGAACGGATGAAGATCAGGATGGTTCAGAAGACGAACAAAAGAAGTAGCGCCATTGGCCTTGCTCGCTAGCTAGCTAATCTTGAACTATGTTTTTTCAAAGGCGTCTATCTTGCTCTGCAGTGATGCAGCTATCGCGTTGGTAGGATGATTCGGCACCATCTAGACTACACAAGCCAACCTGATTGACGATGGTACCAGTACGGGTAGTCGAACTCTCTCCTTTGTTCTATGCAGAAAAGAGATATTTACCGCATCTACTGGTAAAAAGATACAGGTACTGTAGTTGGGGTAATACTCGAGATAGATCTTTCGTTCTGACCCTCGACGGCTTCACAATGGCGGGCACTCATCCTCTAAACCCGTAGCTTCTAAAATACATGTACAATGAGGGCGTCAAGCTCAGCCTTGTCGAGCAATGCTCTTGTGATCGGCTCTGCCCTTGTTGCCACGGGTGTAACACTGCTGAGCTTGAAGGTATTTCGGACAAGGCAATGGCGATCGAAGCGCCGACAGCAAGTGGTTGGCGTGGAAGAAGATGACGTGGAAGAGGTCGCTGCCTTGTCTATTTTACAATGGATTCTGGCTAAGAACCAATTCGATGGTACCGATCAAACTGTCTGTTGTGTAATATTGGAGTCAGGTAGTTGTCCATCCGAAGAGCAAGTCCAAAAGACAGTCAGTCTGTTGAAGAAGCGACACTCTCCCTTGCGAGCAGTCTTGGCTGCCAAAGAGGAAAATCAAGAAGTTGTCTTGGTGGTCCCCAAATCGGCCTCTTCCTCAGGGATGGTCGATGTGTCCCGAAACAAGAATTGGCGAGATGAGGTTCACGAGCAGTTGAACTGTTTACAGTTTCCCAGGCCAACCTCTAGTCTGCCCACTATTCCCTTGTGGAAGGTAGTTCTCGTGGACAACACTGATGCTGGCCATGATGAGCATGGTGATTCTGCAATTGTGTTTGCATTGAACCATGTTCAGTTTGATGGTACCTCTCGAAACCGTTTTCTGGGGGCATTTTTTGATGCTCTAGGCGAAGTCAGTGATGGTGCAATAAATGACCATGAACCAGTTCCATACAATCTACAGACTCTTACTCGAGAGACACCTTCAATGGCTTGGTCTACATTTTTCGTTGCCCTGCGGCGACATGTTCATGATTCTATTCGACTGCGGCATAAAACATTTGAATTTCCCTTGGAGGATGCTCCAGGGATCAAAGATCCACAAATTATACCAGAAACCAAGTGGATTACCTCGTTGCTTTCTCAAGAAGAAACAACCCGCATCATCCAGCAATCGAAGCAAGAAGGCACAACCGTTCATGGTGCCGTTTCAGCAGCACTGTATCGTGCACTGGATTTGATTGCGCGGGAGAAGACGGGCAATCAAACCGATGACTACTCGTTTTCGATGATGCACATGATTTCTCTCTGGGGTACCATAAAGGAGTTCATTCCTGCAGAGGCAGTGGCAGGCTGCTTCATTGGAGTCAAGGGCGTGAGAATGACGACCACAGCACAACCTCAAAACATGTGGGACATGGCTCGTGGCATCAAGGCTCAATTGCAAGGGTATTTGCCATGGAACTTGAAGCACTACGTAGTCTATATGCTGGTGATGAAATTCCTCAAAACAACGTACATGGTGTCTCCAGCACCACCGGCGTTTAAAAGACTTCGCTGTGAACGGTTCAATTATGGCGTTTCCAATAATGGGTTGCAGTTCTATGGCAACTACAGCAAGGGTGTGATCAAACATGTCTTTAACAATGTGACGCGACATTCAGCACCTGATTGTATGGGAGAGCTCAATCTTTGCACGGTCCATGGAAGTATGAATCTCACTTTTGCCTATTACACTCATATCTGGTCGGAGCAGACCGCACTGGCCTTTGTGAATCATTTCAAGCAGCAACTACTGCAAATGTGTGGGTTGTGAGATTTGTTTCCTTTCCAATCGGTAAATGAAGCACTGCAAATAAACCAGTTTGAAGGATAGACTTTTGGCAGATACCGAGATACTTCTAGGCACGGCAGTAGCAATGGTAACTTATCCCCACTCCCGCACCTAATCTTACCATACACAGGTACCACACCTGGTCCATCTGGAGGCGAGACGTCGACCAACGCCTGGATCAAACCTTTTCCAAATCCAGCTGCACCAGAACTAGACCAACGTCACCAAAGCTGCTGGCCTTGCCAGTGCAGCCTGACCCCAGACCTGAGACTAGACTCTATGTGATGGAGAACGTTGAATGCTGTGTAGACTAAAGCTAAAACCCCTTTGCCTCTCGGCTTCAGCCAACGAGCCTCCTGAATTAAAACTTGGCGTCATGATGATGTCATTTGATGTCAAAAGATAGTGAAAACGAGTGACGTCAGTTCCAAAACCTTCCGCGAAACCCCCTCACATCACAAAGATAAATCTAAAATCACTTGACGAGGGTTTCAGTCCTTTGTCAAGATGATGATCTTGATCTCATCCCCAACCATGGCGTTTCGCCTGATGAGAAGTGCAGTCACCCCAAAGCGATTCCCCCTTGGTCCACGCCTGATCCTCCAAGCAAATGGTTGGAAATCTCCATATTGTCAAGAAATTCGCGCTGTCACCATCCCCGCCAAGAAACCGGAATTTTACGTCCCCAGGGCTGAACGAGCTACCAGCAATCGCAGTGAGTTCGAAATGGACGTCAATGCTGGCAACACTCGATTGGCTCGAAATCAGCGAACGTGTCCAACCCGAGAGCTCTACTTTTTGCATTCGCAGTGGGGAAAACACAAGAGTCCTTACAGAAAATTTCGGCACATGGCCTACCTCTTTCAATCGGCACCTTTTCAACGTTTGCTCTTCCCCGATCTATTCTGTGTCACTACCGTGGCAGGATTGCTGACGTACTACAATGAGTTTGTGGCGACATCAACGGCAACAGGTCTCAGCATTTCGCCGACGGCTTTTGCCGGGGCTACCACGGCTATTGGTTTGTTGGCTGGTTTCCGTCTCAACAACAGTTACGGCAGGTACAATGAGGGACGCAAAAGCTGGTCCGATACGCAAACTACTCTTCGTGATTTGGCGCGGCAAACCGTCATGTGGGTTCCCGAAAATGATGATATGAAGACGCGCATGTTGCGCTTGTGTCAAGCCTTTCCCGTGGCCTTTTTATTTCACCTCAATGATAAGGGATGTCATTACAGTATGAAACGTATGTCAAGGCTGGGAGACAAGCAGTTTTATGGTCGTGTACAGGCCGAGTTCGAAGCGGAACTTGCCGATGTCTTCTTTTATTCTCCTCCCGGTGGTAGTGACGACAAGAATGACAAGACAACAGTCGCCAATAACGCCACCACTCCTCCGATTCTTCAAGAAGACTTCGACAGGATCTGTCAAGTCAAAGCCAATGGAGGCAATGTCCCTCTCGAGATCATCACCTGTATGGGCGAAACTCTGACAGCTGTGAGCAGTGTCAAAGGTAACCCCGAGGCGTTACACCCTGTGTTTGTGCGTGCATTGGATAGTACAATCGAACGCCTCACCAAGGCATTGGGAAGTGGCGAACGCATTGCCAAAACACCCTTGCCAACCGGCTTTACTCGACATTCTTCACGAATGCTCTTTGTGTGGTCCAATTCTTTGCCCTTTGCACTTTACCCACTCTTGGGGCCAATGGGAACAATTCCCACGACGCTGCTGACAAGTTATGCAGTTCTTGGGATTGAAGATATAAGCGTTCAGCTCGAAGAACCATTTGACGTTTTGCCCCTTCGACAGTTCAGCAACACCATGTATCATAGCATCCAGGCTATTGAAGCAGGATTCACACCACGCCCACGCTCGTGGCCCTCCTCCGACTGATGCTACCACACAATACAACAATCGTTGGATCTTTCAACGGTGGAATCTACCGCCAACTCATGGCCCTCCGCTTCAAATTGATGATGCATCAATTGTTCGAGGAATTTCAGGCAAACGTACAACAAACAATTCCTGGGCATTCTCCTAAACAACAAATACAACTAATTTAAATAAATGATATGATAGATTGAGATAAAGAAACTAGCTAAATGACTTTCAACATTGCTGGCGTAATGTACATGTAGGAACTCTCAAATCCTCTTTCAATTCAGGGAGTAGATAGTAGAATACAGGAAAAGACTGATTTTAGTATTTTAGTTGCTCCCTGAATCATTGTCATAGTTGTTCACAAAGGCACTCTCTGGGCAGCCATTGGCAAGTGCCCACTGCAGAACTTCTGGATGCCCAGATATTTCAGCCCGGTAGCATGTCTCGCCATCCCAAGGACATCCATTTGCATGCAACCACTGCAATGTTTCCAATTGTCCATTTTCAGCAGCAGCTGCACATGCTTTGGTGGTCCAGTGGCAACCATTTGCGTGTGCCCATTCCAAAATGTCCAAATGACCATACTTGGCTGCAAAACGGCAAGTCTGCTCATCCCAGGGGCACCCATTTCCTCTTGCCCATTTCAAAATTTCCAAGAATCCACCTTTAGCGGCACCACTGCATGTATCCTCATTCCATGGACAGCCATTTTCTTTGGCCCATTTCAATAATTCCAAATTACCAGCAGCGGCAGCATGGCTGCATGTTAGCTCATTCCAGGGGCAGTTGTTTTCTCTCGCCCATTTCAGTACTTCCAAGTGCCCACCTTCAGCAGCAGCATGACATGTTGCCACATCCCATGGACAGCCATTTTCTCGTGCCCATATCAACACTGCCAAATGGCCACCTAGAGCAGCAATGTAGCACACCCTTTCGTTCCAGTGGCAACCCTGCTCTCTTGCCCATTTCAGCACCTCCAACTGACCATACTTTGCAGCATTAAAACATGTCCAATGATTCCAAGGACAACCATCGGAACGAGCCCATTTGAGAACTGTCAAATGCCCCCTTGTGATGGCCTCGAAACATGTACGCCAGTCCCATGGACATCCATTTTCTCTTGCCCATTTTAGCACCTCCAGATGGCCACCCTCAGCAGCAGAAGAACAGGTATCTGCATCCCATGGGCAGAAGTTAATGTTGCCTCTTGCCCATTTTAGTATTTCAAGGTGCCCGTTCCTAGCAGCAAAAGAGCAGGTTGTTGCATCCCATGGACAACCATTCTCTCTGGCCCATTTTAAGACCTCCAAATGGCTGCCCTTGGCGGCTCCAGCACATGTCTGTTCGTTCCATGGACATGGATTCTCGCGAGCCCATTGAAGAACTGTAAGATTTCCCACTCTTGCAGCATGTGTGCACAACAAAAGTGGTTTTGGATCTTGTCGACTGGAATCAAACTGTAGGCTGTACCAGTATTTGGCACATGTCACATTGAAAAATGCTGCACTGTACAATGTGTCGGTGCTGGTTGCGGGTCGCACTTTGTTGTCATCTTCCTCGTCATCTTCTATGACGACAAGGGTTGGACTCATCTCGTGATTGCAATATTCTTGATAGAGACTCTTGAATTGTGTGTTGACACTTCCCACAAAAAGGAAGTGTCCCAGACCCAAAAATGGAAAGACGTCGTTGATCCAAAGATCCTTCTGATACAACAACGAGGCAAGAATATCAGAGGATGGGTCTTGTGGAGGCAGATGAGAGGACATGGTGGTACATGTAGATCGACTTTTACATTACTTGTAGGAGGAGGCAGCCTCAATTGCAATTGCGAGTGCAGAAAAGATCTTTGACTTTGGCATCGGCCAGCCGTAGATCGTGGAGTCTGGCTGTGAAGACCAATGAGTCGTTTTCTGGCTCTATTAAATGACTCTTACCATCCATTTAGTACGAAAAGGTATAGTTAGTTAGTCCCTAGTCAGTCATGGAATGACCAGAGAACAATCGCAAACAGTACTTTTTCCTATAGTGACGTAATACTGACATCACAGCGAAGGTGCGTTGGTATTCAAATTTACTTAGAGCCAGTACATCCGAGTCACTCTCCAGCACTCTCCTCTCACAAAATCGAAATTGAGTGTAAAGGAAACAACAACCGAGTGTAAACGACAAACGACTACAAGATGCAGGTCAACAAGGACGCATTCGACAAGTTTGTATTGACTAATGGAGAGAGTTATCCCTACTGTGATGTTAGAATCACAAGGCAGAAGTTCCACTGCAAGTGGTTGATGCTTGCTTCTGGCGCAATCCTGAATCCTGTGCTGTCATCCAGCTTTGACGCAGAGACATGCATGCACTTGATTTTGACCAAGACGGCATTTCCTTTGAGCAATGACGCTTCTCATGTCATGGACGTCTTGGACAAGTGGGGAAAGAAGTACAATCCCATTTGGTTCGAGGATGTTTGTTGCTTGTTTAACAAGTGGCATCGCCAGGGGAAACCTTTGTGTCGCGAGTACACGTTCTATCACGTGCTTCGAATCCGTATCGAAAAGAGACTCCAAGCAGCTGTTCCCGTGGAAGCCATTGCGGTAAAAGACTCCATCTTCGTTTCGTGGCATCAGCACTTTGTTGTTGATTACGTAATCCACCAGGACGACTTTTGGCGAATCGCCTGTAACAGCTTCCATTTCGTCCAAGACAGGATTGACCAGTACCATGCGAGTCCGGCTGAGGTCATGTCTTCCCCCTAGCTAGCTGTACCAAGCTGTGTGAGGGCTTGTATCCTTTGCTGTATTGTTGCAGTATGGCCCCATCTTTTCGTGTTGATGGTATTGCTTCAGGTTTCCACACTTAGCGCACCACGTTCTCCTGCACTTGCTGCCGAAGCTTTCTTGTAGAGTGTGGTCTCTTTTGCGATGACCGCATGTAATGCACCAGGTACTTTTCTTAAAACCCTGTAATGGATCGTTTATTGTTGTCATGGGACCGTTCGCTGTTCTGACTATCCAAGGAGTTACTGGCGGGCATGTGGTCAGTGTTGCATGACGTAGGTTTGGAGCGATGAACTCTGGATTGATGGTTAACGGTGTTCCCAATGGGGCATGCCCAATTGCTGGGTACATTAACGGTGTGGCCACTTGTGGTAGAGGACGTGGTTGCAGCTGGTTCCTTGAATCGCGAATGGTGTTTCTCATGGCTTCTTCAAATTGGTTCCCTGGCACGAAGCTGTTTGCCGCTTGCTTCATTTCCTTTAAACGATCGTAGTGCTCTTGAAGTTGTATCGTTGACTTCCTGTTGATAAGAATAATTTCGGTGTCGCCTTCGGTCCTTCTCATGAATCGCTGTGCCATTTCGTTGTTCCATTCGGCTGCCATTGAGTTGAAGCCATTTCGCGAGCTTGGTGTTGCATTGCGACTGTACCTGCTGATCATAGACTGAAACAATGCAGCTTCTTCATGGTCCAGTGCAGTTTTGGGAGTTTGGCCTGAATGGAAGGGTATCCATGGACGCTCTTCAGTCAGTCGCTGAAAGGCTTGCATTGTTGTCTCTCGCTTGGTGATTTCGGGCAACAAGAGCATTGCTTCTTCCTCTTTCGATTTAACAGAATCATTCCCATTTTCGGTCCCTGTATCGTCCTCGTCATCCTCATCGTCAAAAAGCCCTTCCAGTAGATCGCTTAATGCAGAATCGTCACCATCTTCATTGCTTTCTTGAAGTGAGTAGGGCTCCAAATTCTGTACTGGATTCGACACATCTTCATAAGCTGAGTGCTGGTAGTTAAATCCAATGTATTCCTTTGGATGTACCGTGCTCAGCTTTGGCACGGACAGTTGTGGAAACGGTAGCTGCTCCTCTTTAAATCCTGACTTGAGAGCATACGAATTCAACAAAGCCATAGTTTCAGTTCGATAAGTAAATGGATCATTTTCCCCAAGACGATTCATTCTCTTCCTTTCATTGCTCTGTTCAAAGAAGGTGTCACAGGTTCTCTCTGCCAGGCCTATGCCAATGGATGTACCGGTGAGACGATCCAGTTGTAAGTTGTCTGCTTCATTTCCACTTGTTGAGCGAACTGAAAAGGTCTTGCCAGTTTTCGGGTTCTTGAAATGCATATTGACAATATCGCTTGGAGGATCCGACAAACATCCAAGATCAACATGTCGCATCTGCTTTTGAATTACCTTTTCTCTGATTTTCTTGCATGTCTTGAGAATCAGCTTGGGCAAGTCCTCGCTATCATTGCTGGAACGCTCCCCTTCGTTCCTTTTGGCACTGGCGATTGCAAGTTCTGTCTTCAAGTCCAGATAATACACCAAGCGAATAACCGCCATGACATTCTTCCGTAACAGCTCTGGGCCCGGAACAACTGAATTTGCTTTCTTCAATATCTCGCGATTGGTTGGTTGTCGATTTAGCTTCTTTGTCAGCTCCTCTTTAGCAGCTTCAAAGGCAGATGCTTCAACAAGGAACACCGCTCTACTCATCAAAACCCGAAACAGCACTGCATTTTGCGAAGAAGGCTCAGCAATCATTTCGTCCCACCGTTTCAACCAATGAAAGATGTCCAATTTCACTAGAAGGTCTTCTCCAAACACCTCCCGTAGTATCTTTCCAGTAGAGCAGCAATTGTCCACATACACCACTCTGATCTTGCCACCGTTCAAAATGACACGATCGCGAAATCTGCAGAGGTCACCTTTGATTTCTGCCATGGATTCGCTGTTCTGAAGCCCCTTCCAGTATGTAGTCAATCCAAATTCATTCTGGATTGTGACGATGCACTTGTAAGAGGTGAAGCTGCTTCCACGACCTTTGTATACCTTCACCTTTGTCGCGATTTTATAGTTGAAGTCAAGCTTTGCAACAACACCAGTGGTCCCTCTCATTTTTGCGTCTTGAACTGGTTTGCGGTGCTGGTAGTGCGTCCTTTGAATGCTTTCGATTCGGTGCCGTGTCAGAAATCTTGCATTATACCCCTCAGAGTTGTCGATTTTGCTGAAGGTGGGAATCTCCTTTGTTGGTGTTTGTTGTTGTTCTTGTTGTTGCGCCGCCCCTTCATTTTCCAGTCCAATACCAACTGCCTCTTCCATTTCGACATGTGTAGTGGCAGCTGCTAGTTGGCTCTCCAGACTCTTGACTTCGTCTGCTGCCTTTTTCGCCTCGCGTTTCCTCTCTTTGAATATTGCGTCAACCTTTCGTTTCCACCCATTGAGGACATCCTTCTTGAATTTGTTACTGAGGTTGTCATACTGCAACAATTGTCTGCCATTGTGAACACCAACAGCAATCAAGTCCCTCATCTTCCCAACACCAATGCCTGACAAAGGAGCTTTCCTCTCATTTCTGTTCTTCTTGCGTGACACGACGTCCTTGAAATCGAGGTCATCTTCTACCATGGCGTCTGTATGACTTTGGTGGAATTTGGCTTTCCTTAGAAGTCTCTGCAATGTCGACACTGTCATCTGCATGTCTGTTAACTGGGTGGGCGGTGCAACCATATCATCCAAAGTCCTCTGTGTCCTGTCAGCACTGCTTACATCGGTCCTTTCTGCTCTCACTTTGTTTCCTCGCACAGCATAAAGATAGTAGTGAAAATCGCTCACATACTTGTCAAATACTCTCTGAGCATACTTCTTCGCTATAGCTGTAGAGGTTTGATCTGTCGAGTTAATGATGTCACTGTAGAGTTGTGCATCAACAGCAAAGGTATCGGTGAGATGGAAGTCAAACAAGCCAACCCAGAGATGTGAATCCAGCTGCAGTGACGTCTTGTTAAAACCATTGAAATGCTTGGTGCAGTTTCGGCAGTAGTACAGTTTCGTATCAAGGTAGCGGTGACTGTCAATACCAAAGAGAATCTTGGGCGACTCAATCCATCTAGAGCGCCCAATGTCAATGTATTTGTTGCATTTGCAGTGGGGGCAGGTTGGCATTACTCCTGACAGAAGATGTGGCACGAAACAAGCCACCGGCTTGATGTAAAAAGAGCCCACATGCAAGCGATTCGAGTGCACGTTCAGCGGGAGATACCGGCCACCTGGGGGCTTGATGGACTGCCAATCTCGACTAGTGAGCCACGTACCATCCGCATCTGTCTTCGTGCGCACATCCTTGATAAACTCTGTCTGATCGTACCCATACTTCACCATCTTGCTCCTGCCGAAATCGTTGATGCTGTTAGACCGATCCAACGATTTTCGAAACTTGTGGAGTGCAGGGGAGCGCCTTACTTGAAACGTATGCCGTCCTACTATATTTGCACAGTGAACCCGTCGGCCCTGCCACGGGGCTCACTCAACAATTTTGTTGGCGCAGACGATTCACAGAAACTTTCGGAGAGGTGCTTTAGTCACTAGTGGGGCGACCGACAGACACCAGAAGAGGTGCGAGTGCTGAGGGGAAACGTCTTACCAGTGTCCAATAAACAGTGCACGGGAATACCACTCGTTTACTTATTACTCTTCGGTTTTGTATGCATTGGGAGAGGAACACGTTTCAAAGAAGACACCGCAGATTTAGTAGGATACATTTCGGTAATTAAAGAACTTATGATGTCTAAGTCTTGGGATGTCCCACGAATGGAATCCGGGACTCCACCCCCCCTCCTCCTTTTTTTTTTCGTCGTTCCGTTAAGTAGTCAATACCAGAGCCTTTTCTGGCTCTATTAAATGACTCTTACCATCCATTTAGTACGAAAAGGTATAGTTAGTTAGTCCCTAGTCAGTCATGGAATGACCAGAGAACAATCGCAAACAGTACTTTTTCCTATAGTGACGTAATACTGACATCACAGCGAAGGTGCGTTGGTATTCAAATTTACTTAGAGCCAGTACATCCGAGTCACTCTCCAGCACTCTCCTCTCACAAAATCGAAATTGAGTGTAAAGGAAA